>JAQMYF010040615.1:0-10560 GCA_030014195.1 Neosilurus mollespiculum | reverse complement strand
CAGGAGATTGTCTTGACCATGTCTACATGCCTAAATGCACTGAGTTGCCGCCATGTGATTGGCTGATTAGAAATTAGTGATTGGCTGATTAGAAGTGTTAATGAGCAGTTGGACAGGTGTACCTAATAAAGTGGCCGGTGAGTGTATGTGTGTGTATATTTTATATGTTCTTTATGATTCTTTTTTGTGGTATGACAAACATGCATGTTTTTAAAATTGATGTCCTTTTGGGTAATCACAGGTCTATGTGATTGCTCATGTCCCGATTGGCTACCTGCCTTTCTCTAAAAGCATTACAGCCATCAGGAGTGCTGACAATGAAAGACTTGTGAACATATTCCGCAACTACAGCGATATTATTCAGGGACAATTTTATGGTCACACTCATCGAGACAGCATGATGGTTCTTCTGGATCAAAAAGGTAAAATATTTCCATGTTAAAAAAGACTATAAATACACCACCTGACCAAACAAGACACTATTGGGATTTAATTCAGTGAGAACTTAATAGCTTTTTTGGGAGTTTTTTTACTTAAAAATTACTGCAATGATTAATGTGTCAGCTGTTAACTGTTATTTTAATCCTAACTGATGCAGTGAGTAGCTTCTAATTTCCGAAGCAACCATATCAGAACCATATCCCCGTGGTCATATTACTGTGTATCGTTCTTATCTCATCTCATCTAAACTTGGTGCCTAACTCAGCTGACAGCGGGCAAAGGTGGGGTACACCCTGAACAGCTCACAAGATCATCGCAGGGCCAACACACACACACATACACACACACACACACACACACACACACACACACACACACACAGCCGTGCACTCTAACTCACTCCTAGGGGCAATTTGGAACAGCCAGTTAGTCTAATGTGCATGTCTTTGGATTTGGGGAGGAAACCAGAGTACCTGGAGGAAACCCACTCAAGCATGGGGAGAACATGTAAAGCTCCACACAGTAACGCCCGTGCCCGGTAATCGAATGTCTAGCTTGATCTACTGTGGACCAGAATAGTAAATAATCAAATCATCAAATCAGATTATCAGTAATCAAATTATTTGCCCGCATCAAACAAATAAAACAATTAGGAAGATTTAAATGACTGGAATTAGCTTTGGTACTGTCCAAATCATAAAAAATGAAAGGATTCTGCTGAATTGTCAACTTCATGTTAGAAACATAGTTAGAAACATAGACTTTGACCATGACTGGAGATGACCTCTGTTTGTAATTAAGTCCAAAGTCACATAAAATTAACAGAAGTCACTGCAGCTCTGTGTAATAGTGGAATCAAAAGTATTTTGTCACACATGCAATGTCAAAAGAACTCACATGACTGGGACTAAACAGCTGTGGCAGCTTAAAGACCGACTCTGGAGAAAGGTCATGTGGTCTGATGAGTCCAGAGATATCTTTTTTACAAAGTGATGGGCATGTGAGGGTAAAAAAGAACAAGTTTGTTTTTTTTATATCACCAGACTTTATGGAGTGGTTTGTCTCTCCTATCGTCGTGTTTATTGGAGCTACTGGACATTTTGAATTTCCCTTTATGTGGCATGAATAAAGTGTCTGTCTCTCTGTCTGTCTGTCGGTCTGCCTGCCTGTCTTCCCTATTGGCTTTAATTCAGTTCTTGACATCAACAAAAAAAAAAATTATGCAGAACTGAAAGTCAAAAAAGGGAACACATCATAATCAACTTGAGTATAGAAGTCGATCAGTGGGGAAAAACTGTTAAAAAAAAAAGCAGTTTGAGTGAACATGTCCACACTATAGACTCAGATTCGTGTTCTTGACTGACAGATGTGGAACCTGATGTGGTCTTCCGTTGCTGTAGCCCATCCACAATAAGGTTCTTTATGTTGTATATTCTTGGAGGCACGATGGCGTATTGGTTAGCACGTCCACCTCACAGCAAAAACGTCCTGGGTTCGAGGCTCGGGGTTGGGCTTGGGCGTTTCTGTGTGGAGTTTGCATGTTCTCCTCGTGCTTCTGCCCGGTTTCTTAAGACAGTCCAAACATTTACACATCAAACACATGCACCTTCACATAACTGGCTGTTCCAAATTGCCCCTAGCTGTGAGTGTTAGTTTGAATGGTTGTATGAGTGTGTGTTGCTCTGTGATGATCTGGAAAACTGCCCAGGGTGTACCCCGCCTTCACCCGGTGTCGGCTGAGATAGACTTCAGCCTCCCCACAACCCAGTAGTAGGATTAAGCAGTTCAGGAAATGAGTGAGTGTTGTATATTCTGAGAATATATATTCTCACAGAAACACCGAGCCCGGGACATGAACCCGGGACCTTCTTGCTGTGAGGCGGACATGCTAACCATTACGCCAACTGCCACTCTTTGTCCAACCACTTAAACATTAATTAGTGGAATATTAGTGAGTGTGCATATGGGATATAGTATCACAGATGATATAGCAGGAGTCTTAATAATATAATAATTATAGTTTTAAATATAATACTATAAATTCTTTCTTCTTACTCCATGGTATTAGAATTGTTAGATCTGTTTGAAAATTTCTCTGGATTAATTCGTAAGTCTTCAATCATTTACAGGGAAGCCTGTTAACTCCATCTTTGTGTCGCCGGCTGTGACCCCGTACAAAAGTGTTCTAGAGCAATACTCGAATAACCCTGGTGTCCGCATGTACCTGTATAACTCCCAGGACTATGGCTTACAGGTACGTTAAACTTTATAAACATGATCCTGTTACGTGTGTCATTGTATTCCCTGAACAGGAATAACAATATGAATGTTGATTAAGATGTAAGATTAAGATTAAGATTAAGACTAGTTCAGTGTTCTCAGGAAAATGAAGTCTTTCACTTGAAGTCATATGTTCAAATGAGTGAGTGACACAGCGACAGACAGTCATTCATTCTTTGGGATTACAGTATAGAGCTGCGATCTCATGTTTTAGCGGAGTTTGAGAATTCTGTACAAGTTAGGCATGACACTGCTCGTAATTTAGGAGATTCCTTGGATCAGTCCTATAATGTGGTCTGATAGTTTTTCAGGTCGTTACTCACAACTTTATTTCCTGCATGAAATTAGTTCCTGTTTACTCTTAGAAATAAAAACGGTAGCGGAGATGCTCCACATTCTTGCTCTAGCCCGTCCTGGTTGGTGGTGGTCTTGAGGCAGTATTTGATGGATGGGGATAGGCTACGACTAAATTACAGGAGAAAAATTGGGGATCCACTATCTCTGTTGGCTATTTTCATTACAGTAAAGCTTACATGCGCAAATAGAGGTGGGATTTGCGGTACCTTTTTTGCCCTTTTTCAAGTTTAAACCATTCTCACTTTTTGTCTAAAGGATCTTTGGCAGTTCTACTTGAATCTCACTGAAGCAAATGAGGAAAAAACACCCAACTGGAGCCTTGAATACATCATGACTGAAGCTTTTGGTATCAAGGACATTCAGCCAGAAAGCCTGCATGAACTTGCACAAACGTTTGCGGTAACAGGAAGCAAGGAGTTCCAGAAGTATTTTACTTATTTCATGGTCAGTTACAATGACACTATCACCTGTACAGGGCAGTGTAAAACACTACAGGTCTGTTCGGTACACTTTTTGGACCAAAAGTCTTATTCAGAGTGTTTGAAAAAGGCTAAAAGTGAAAACATTTAATGCCCAAAAGACTTTTTTAAGTATTTTTTTAAACTCGCAATAAAGGGACTAAATGTTACCTTTTCTGCTGGTAAAGGGAGCAAATCTTTTAGTTTAGAGCCGTTCTATAAAAACAAAGGCTGTATTACTATTAGTGCACGCTAAAGACTTGAACCAAATTATATCTGTGACTTGGTATGTTGGGGATCTGCTGGAAAAACATGATCAATAATCAAATATTTCTTGTCACTTTATACAGTTTTAAACATAAGAATATTTGGATAAAAAATTCATAAGGGATGCACAGCTTATTTATAATTAAATTGCATTGAAAACAAGAACGCCCAGAGAGCGCTAATGTCCACCAACCCAAAAAAACACAAACAAAAACCAAAAAAAACATAACAGACAGTACGCATCACTTACTGCAGGGCCTGCTGTAATAACACACTTCCAAAAATGTTCAAGAATCTTTTAAAAATTATAATTTCTGGATCCAGAATTTAATCTAGATAATCTCTAAAATCTAAATAAGTGTTACTTGAACCATTCTCCACCTCTCCCAAAAAATTCCTCAAAATACATTTATAAATTTTTGTTATTAATAAGCATTCAGAAAGATAAACAAACCAACACCAATAAAAACATTGACCTATCGGCAGAGATAACTTTTAATTTTGAATAAGCTGTGCATGTGTTTTAAAGGGATTAGCACTTTAATCAAAATTATATCATATTTTTATTTACGTGATATAAGGGATATTTTTTCTTTTTTTAATCAAGGGGTTAATTTTATGGACATTATTGAGGAAAATCATGAATTTTATGCAGATTTATTGTACATCAGTGTCCTTCAATAAAGAAATGACTGTTAAAAATGGCTGTACTGTGTTTTCTGTTTTTCTAAAACTAATGCACCTTCACTGCAGCTAAACTGTAAGTTAATTCATGTTTGGATAAAAAAAAAAAAAGTTTCATGAAGTTTACTATAAACTGTATGTGTGTTTTCTAAGGTAATAACAGTCTCAAAAATAATCAGAAAATCAGACTGAAAAGATATTTTTAAAAAATCTTCAAAATTCTGTTCAAGGTGAACTAGAAGAAATAATTGAATATTTAATTACAAGTTTCAAGTTCATTTGTCATATACAGGTAACAATGGAACATCACTACCGGCAATGAAATCCTTGGACTCCGAGCCCCCTCAATATTGCACATAAGAAACAAGTATTGCACATAAAATTAAAATTCAGATAAAATACATAGTAAGAATAAAAACTATAAATAAAAGGAATAAAAAAAGTTCAAAAATAAAAAAAAAGCAGTTCGGTAGCCTGATGGCTTGCGGGTAGAAACTGTCCCTGAATCTGCTGGTCCGAGTTCGGATGCTTCTGTACCGTCTGCCTGACTGCAGGAGCATGAAGAGTGTGTGGCTGGGGTGGCTGGGATCAGAGAGGATCTGCTGGGCCTTCCTCATACAGCGCTGTGTGTAGAGGTCCTGGATGGCTGGCAGTTCAGTCCTGGTGATGCGTTGTGCAGATCTGACCACCTGCTGTAGAGCTTTGCAGTCCAGAGCATTACAGCTGCCATACCAGGTCGTGATGCAGCCAGACAGAACACTTTCGATGGTGCATCGGTAAAAGCTGGTGAGTATTCTGGAGTCATGCCAAACCTTCTCATCCACCAAAGAAAGAAGATATTTAAGTTGTTAAATAATAGAAGTAAGTGGTACAGTAGCGGTTAGCACTTCTTCCTCACAGCAGTAAGGTTGTGGGTTTGAGCTCCGTGCCAACTGAGGGCGTTTCAATGTGAGGTCTGCTTGTTTTCCCTGTACTTGTGCGAGTTTTCTTTGGGTACTCCAGTTTCCTTCTACAGTCCAAAGACATATACATTAGACTAACTGAATATTCTTGAATTTCCCTAGGTGTGTGTGTGTGTGTGTGTCAATGTTTGCATGTCTGTGTTGCCCTGCAATGGTATTGTGAGCTGGTCAGGGTGTAAGCTGCCTTCACTCAGAGTTGGCTGCGGTGGGTTTCAGCCTCATCACGACCCAAATAAAGGATAAAGAGCTTCGGAGAATGAGATGAGATGAGTAGTAGAGGTAGTACAGATAGTTGTGGTAAAAAAAAAAGTAAAATTACTGATTTAACTTCTTTACTCAAGTAAAAGTAAACAAATACAGAAAAATACTCTGAGCATAAACGTAAAAAAGTATCCCATCTCTCAAAGCTTCTAGTAAGTTATGCTGGATCTTCGAGTCTCTAGAAAGTAATGTTGTAACTTTTAGAAAGCACCAACAAGCTGAAGCCTGTTTTTTTGGATAGTGAGATCCTCATGTTTACATACCGTGGGAGAAAACACATTGGATCATGTTTAAATGACGGCATCTGAGATATTGCACTGGTTTGAAATATCTATTCATCTGAGGATTCCTTGTCTGACATTTGCGAATAATAAAAGGCATAACTTCAGTTACAGAAACAAAGTCTGGGCATTTCCAGCATTAATGATACTATACAAGATTGCAAGCCATGTAGCATGGCGTTAATGTGGGGTTTTATTAACGACCATGTCAACTTTCATAAGACACGAAAAATTGTGATAATGGTCTTTATATATTGGAGTCATGGCACTGTATGAGCCCCATCTTGTGGTTGAAAACAAAAAAGAAGAACAAAACAAAACATGAAACCAGGCTGACTGACTGGATGAGGTGATGATCAACTCACTGATGGTAAATGTAATTATAACGACTATGTTTGATAAGCCAATAAACCAAACTTGACGTTACATTACAGGACTCTAAATGAGCCGTTCAGAAGTATTCCTGTATCCGTTTGAAGGAGCCTGCTCTTACCATCTGCCGTGTGAGATAAGGCTGTTGGTGTAATGCTTAAGTATAAGAGCAGCGGATTGCACACATATAAATTAGAATCGGCTGACTTGTAAAGATTTTTGGCCTTCCAGGCATCTGTTTAATTTATTAAGTTGCTGTGCAGCAGTTACCACAGGTCAGCACTTGCGCTAACAGACTAGTTTCTAGCATGGGATGAAATTGCTTAGTGGTCTGAATTCAGTTTTCCCTCACTCACTCATTTGCCGAACTGCTTAATCCTATTATGGTCACAGGGAAGCTGGCGCCTATCTCAGCCGACACTGGACGAAAGCAGGGTACACCCTGAAAAGCTTGCCAGACTTTTGCAGGGCAACACACACACACACACACACACACACACACACACACACAGCCATTCACACTCATGCTTAGGATTAATATAACAGCCAGTCAACCTAATGAGCATGTTTTTGGACTGTGGGAGGAAACCGGTGTATGCGGAAGAAACCGATGCAAGCACAGGGAGAACATGTAAAGTCCACACTGAAATGCCGAAGCCCAGGAACTGAACCGAGGACCTTCTTGCTCTGAGGTGGACGTGCTAACCACTGTGCCATCATAATATCTAGCAGGGGGAAAGGGGCGAAATGAGCTGCTTTGGCTGAGAGAAATTATTATTTATACTTCAAAAAGGTTGGTATGGGATGTCAGAATTTTTTTATTTTTTATTTTTTTTCTCACCTACCCACAATATATATATATATATAATTTTTTTTAATATCTCACTGGCTCATTCAAAATAAAATAATCCTATTTGTTTGTTTGTTTGTTTGTTTGTTTAGCTAGCTAGCTAGCCAGCCACCCAGCCAGCCAGCCACTTTTAAACTTTGTAAATTTGGCTTAATGGTCTTATATTTGTCATATAATAATTTCCTAATGAGAAATTTAGATTTTCCTTTAATCAAAATGTCCTGACGTGATAATGTCATTTTTTGCACTCAATATAAAACTGTTTTGAAATAACAGAAATAGATTATGTGCGTGATATCCTTGATTTGCCACTTGATGAATGACATTTTCATTCATGCTATCAGCCGTATCCTTGTACTGAAATTAAAAGCCCTAAATTGACTTGACTGCCTGCCAAGTTATCAACCCTATCTTTCATTAAAGCCTTAAAGGACTTAAATCTTAAAAATAGAAGTCAAAATGGTTGACTGTCCCATTTTAAAGTGACAGCTGCTCTTCTGCAACAAAGGCAATTTCGAATGCAAGAAGCAGCACTCATTGAATTTCCTCTGCATTTCCCCAAGTGACCTAACCGAATGTAATTATCGCTCCTCCATCCCATTATCCCCAGGGAGCCCTCCCCTGTCTTCCAAACGACTCAGCTGTGTGTCCCTGTGCCCTCTGCACCTCCCCAGCTACATGTGGCCTTATCCTTAATGCGCCGCGTATCAGCCCCCACATCATAACTCCTGGCCAGCTGGGTGGCTTTTACAATCTCGCACCATCAGCTTCCACTCTTAAAAAGCAGTCCAAATAAAAGAAGACTAATATATAAATAAATATAAAATACATTGTCCAGAATCATAAGATTAATATATATTTTTATGTACATTATTTTTTCCTAACCATGATGTACATAATCAACAATTGATTACAACTACTACTACTTCTATACAAACACACAGAGAAATTTAGTTTTTATTGATGGATATTACACAGGGTGGCACAGTGGGGAAGCGGTTAGAATGTCCGCCTCACTGCAAGAGGTTCCTGGGTTCGAGTCCAGGGCTCAGGTGCTTTTGTGTGGAGTTTTGATGTTCTCACTGGGCTTGTGTGGGTTTCCTCTGAGTACTCCAGTTTTCTCCAAAAGTCCAAAATCATGCAAGTTAAGCTTATAACAGTAATGAATATTGCATCTGAATTTGTGTATTAAGAAATTATTATTATTATTATTATTATTATTATTATTATTATTATTATTACTTCATTGTGATATGTGATATGACCGCCAACAAAAAATGTTTCATTTTGAAAATTCAAAACAGAATCTCAAAACAGAGCTGTTGAGTTACCCTACAGTGTCTATATTCATTCATTCATTCATTTTCTAAACCACTTAATCCTAATTAGGGTCGCGGGGAGGCCATCTCAGCCGATTATGGCCGATGGAGGGGTAGACCCTGAACAGCTCGTCAGACCACTGTAGGGCTAACACACATGCGACCATTCACAATCACTCACACACCTAGGGGCAATTTGGAACAGCCAATTAGCCTAGTGTGCATATTTTTGGACTGTGGGAGGAAACTGAAGTACCCGGAAGAAACCCACACAAGCACGGGGAGAACGTGCAAACTCTACACAAAAACACCCCAAGCCCTGGAATCGAACCCGGGACCTTCTTGCTGTGAGGCGGACGCGCTAACCACTATAGTGTCCATATATTAACTTGACATCCTTAGGCAATGTCGCAACATTTATTTCCATACAGAGTTGCAAACTAATATTTTTTGCAGAAATCTTGTATTGATAATTGGTGAATTGAACCAACGCACAAAGTCTTCTCCAGCAAATCCAAAACTTGCATTTGGGTTAAATCAGGACACCGTGGTGAGCAAATAATATGTGCCACTCTTTCAGTTTTAACCCAATAAATCCTGGCACTGTCAGAATATACTGTGCCATAACTAAAGAAAATGTCCATTAATGGGATAACCTGGTCATTCAGTACGTTCAGGTCGTCAGCTGACATCGTTTTATAGCCACATAATGTTGTTGAACCTTGAGCTGTCCGACTGAAGCAAATACAGATCATAACGCTGCCTGCAGAGGCTTGTATAGTGGCCATCGTGTATGATGAGTTCATCACTTCATGTGCTTTCTTTCTTACCCTGACACAAATCTGTTAGTTTTGTTATAATCTAACCGTTAGCCAATGTTTTCTAGGCATTTAAGTGCCCTTCAATCACAATCATTCACTCAGTCACTCATTTGCCGGACCACATACTCCATGGGAAGACCCTAGTAGGAGTATGTAGTTTGTCAAATGAGTGACTGAGTGAGTGAATGAGACTGCAGCCTAACTCACCTGACACGAGGCGAAGGCGGGGTACACCTTGAACAGCTTGCCAGACCATCGCAGCGCCAACACACACACAACCATTTGAACTCACACCTAGGGGCAATCTGGAACAGCCAGTTAGCCTAATGTGCATGTCTTTGGACTGTGGGAGGAAATTGGAGTACCTAGAGGAAACCCACTCAAGCATGGGGACACATGCAGGAATCGATACCCAGAACCTTCTTGCTGTGAGGCGGACATGCTAACCACTACGGCACCATGCCGCCCTGGATTTTTTCATCCGAATGCAATATCATTAAAATAATATGCCTGTGTTGTCAAGTGCCTCTGCGTGTTTATGGGGGATAGGTTTTATTCACCAGCATATGCTAGTTCATAATCACTGGGTTGTAGGTGTGTGTGTGTGTGTGTGTGTGTGTGTGTGTGTGTGTGTGTGTGTGTGTCCAAAACCTTACACAGAGAAAACAACAGAGAGAAAGTTGTCTCTTTCAGGCTCCACATTGTCCAGTTTGGGCTGAACAGTACACAGTAATTGCATTTGCCTTCCATACAGAAGAAAGCAACATTGCATCAAATACTGCCCGTGTCCAGTCCTGTTCATCTTGTTAAGGAGGGATACACCATACCCTGCATGAAGGGGGCAGTAGGTTTAAAATTTTATATTTTTTGCAATATATAAGGAAAGCAAACCCTTCATATATTTCTTTCAAAGTATAAGCTACAAGTTGTGTAATTTTATGTTAAACCAATTTTCTTTTATAAGGTACATGGGGAAGTTGGCATAGTGGTTAGCACTTCTGCCTCACTGCAAGGTCCTGGGTTCGAGCCATGTGTGTGTGTGTGTGTGTGTGTGTGTGTGTGTGTGTGGGTTCCTTCAAGATACTTGAGTTTCCTCCCACAATGCAAAGATATGCACATCGATTGTTCCAAATTTCCCCATTTGAGTGTGTGTGTGAGTGTGTGTGTGTGTGTGTGTGTGTGTGTGTGTGTGCGTGTGTGTGTGTGT
>JAQMYF010040614.1:0-10571 GCA_030014195.1 Neosilurus mollespiculum | reverse complement strand
CCAGAGCAAGTGTCCACTCTTGGACTGGAATGTCTCCTCAGGTGCCTGTTCTTCAGGTGCCTCCCCCTCTCCATCTGCTGACTGGTCAGTCTCCTCAAAGTCTGGATCACAATCTGTGTTGTCTTTCACTTCTGAGACATCCTCATCTATCTCTGGTTCAATTTCAGTGCCCTCTTCATCATGTCCAAAAACCTAGACCACAGCTTCATCAAACATTAAGCTATATATATGGGGTCTGTGTAAAGATGATACATTGATTAGTCTGGAAGGTATGGTTCATGTGGGGGATAGGCACATTAGCAAGAGATCGGAAAGAGATCGGTTCAATGAAGAAAAATTCAATGAAAGAGGTGATCATCACTTTTATATGTTCAAGTGCATAGTGTGAAGGATATCATAAGGCCTTGAGGCAATCAGATGTAAAACAAAATATTTATAAGTGTTTTAAGTTGTAAATAGGTCAGATTTGACCCGCACACGACAGGAAGGTTAAAGTAGTTTAACAGAAAGGCAACATGAGTTATCAGAATGTAGCAATCTGTGTAACCCATCCCTTTAGTGTGAACTGGGCTCTCGTGCTGTTTCGAGGTAGGTCATGTGTTGTTATGGTGTGCTCTCCTCGCTGTCTGTGGCATGCTCCACAGTGAGTGGTGTCTTCATGGGTTTCGTGTTGAGCTGGACATCTTGGTGGTGAGCTGGCGTGGCATGAACCTCCTGAGTCTTTCTGGAGAGTTTCTCCTTTTTCTCAGATTTCCGCCATGTTGCTCATAGGTATTATGACGTGTGATAAGCACTACTCTGTGAAGAAGACTGCCATGACTGCATTGCTGCCCCTCAGCTCAACCCGAAGTGACTTTTCCCATTCTTACTCCATGTTATTTTGTGCATTTTTTGCGCCAACTCTTTTTGGCACTTCTTCCCTACTGATGTGTTCTGGGATGGTGAGTCCAAATTCATTGGTCTAAGTGATTGCACTTACAGAGCTTTTGAGGTGTGCCTTATATTTACATTTGGCAGACGCTCTCATCCAGCAATTCAGGGTAAAGGGCCCTGCTCAAGGGCCCAACAGTGGCAGTTTGGTGGCACTGGGGCTTGAATCATCAAGCTTTTGATCAGTAACCTCAAGCCTTAACCACAGAGCCACCACCCCATTCTAGGACTCTGAGTAAACTAGTGTCTATGTCAGAGCTATTATCAGCGCTATTTGTAAGTCAAAGTACAATTGTGACATAATGCATTTTTTAAAAAATGCTTCTGAACTGCTGGCCAGCACAACACAACTGGTGCTTCTGAACTGCTGGCCAGCACAACACAAAACTTTCCCTGACCTCAGTGTCATTTCAAAAACCCAGGAGAATTAGCTTATTGATGCTTGGACCCCAGTATTGCAACTTGCAGCTGGAATTTTTTGTTAATAATTACTGACATTGGCTGTATTGAGTGCTGTATTGATTGCTGTATTGAGATCCTTGGTAAGGGCAGAACTTATTGCACACATTATGACATGCAATTGATCGAGGAGAAGTATTGTATCTGGGCTTTTACTGGGTAGGGACATTCCCAAGTGTTATTTTTGTCAGTGAATAGATTGATGTAAAGTACTATTTAATTTCAATAATAAAACAAATATGGACAAAATTGATTCCAAATGCTGTGTGGTGCAGCACACAGGACCACTGAGAGGGCTGTCCAATAAAAGTAAATGAACAGAGGAAACACAGAGTCAGAGAGAACAGCAGCAGGAAGCACAACTCGGAGTCGTTGGCTTTAACAATGGGAGTGTCCTTTTCTATTAGAAATAAAATAGCTACTAACACAGTTAATGTAGCACCAAACAATGCAAAAATGACCAGTACACCGTGAACCGTAAAACACCGTGTCCAGGTTATCAGTCTATTGCAGGGCTAAACAGCTATGGGCAATTTGGAGTAGCCAGTTAACGCTGATATTAAACTGGTTCATGAGGGCATATGGAGTACATGGAGTTTATGTCTTTCACATTTATTCCAAACTGCTGTCCACTTGGCAGACAGGCATCATAATAACCCACTGTCTTAAACACCACTTCTCCATTGAAACCTTGTTGCCAGTTCACCACATCATATTTTATAAGAGCCAATGAGAGTGGGAGGGGGTGGAGCAGAGACAGGAGAGATGGAAAAAAGAAAAAAAAAACAGAGAAAGAGCAGCGGGAGTAAGAGAGCTTGGAAAAACACGAAGTCTAAATGTATGTTGCGGTGAGCTGTTCATGGACACACAGATCATGAGTCTTAGGTTTATGGTTTGCTGTGTAACAAGTGTAGTGTTTAGGTGCTGCTAAGAAGAACTTGGAGAGAGTTCGCTAAAGTGAGAGAGGCTAATCAACGAGAGCTAGCACAAGCTTTGAGGACTTTAATGCAATTAGTTATTTAGTAATTATTTTTCAACATATGCACTAGCTGTTGGCATTAGCCTGTATTTATTAATTTACTCAAAACTTAATAAGTTAAATAGTATAGTAAAAGCTAAATGCATAGAAGAAAATGGACTCGCAGAATAGCACTTCAGTTTTAGTTAAAGAGCTCAAGGACTGGTGCAGAAGAGAAGGATTGGATGAAGACCATGCGGTAATGGTGATGATTCCAGAATATGAAGGGAACGCTCAAATTGAAGAAACCCTGGGAAACATCAAAGCCTTAGGCAGAGTGCGAGTGAGAGGACAGACACTCAGTCTGAAGCTGAATCAGTTAAAAGTGTTATGTGAGTGTAAGCAAGTTGTGGAACCCTCTAGAGTTCCTCCGGAACTGGTGCCGAATGGAAAGACTGAAAAGTGGAGGATCATTATGGTTTCTGAAAATCCTATTCCTGACGACGGTACTTCTCCTAGCCCATCAAAGAGTTTGTGGGAAGATACCTTAGCAGGTGGCTCGGTTGAGTCTATTGTTCGTGCAGTAGGTGACTTGTTGGCTAAGGTGGAGAAACCATCGGGCGAGAACAGCAGTTATCGTTGTCTGAGAGTGTTCTCAGGTAGTTTGCCAACCTCTGCTGGGGAAGAGTCACTGGTGCACTGGTTAGAGCATGTGTGTCTAATGGTTGAGGAAAGCGAGTGTTCCACTAAGGAGAAATGATGGCATATAATGGAAAGTTTAAAGGGCCCTGCATTAGCTGTTGTAAGGGCAGTACGGACTGATCAGGAGTTTAGTCCAGCTCAATGCTTAGAAACGATTGAGAGCGCTTTTGGGTCTGCAGAGACTGGGGAAGACTTGTATTTCGCCTTTAGGTTGTTACAGCAGCAGCCAAAAGAGAAGTTTAGAGTTGTCGTTGACCAAGGTGGTTCACCACGGTGGTCTACATTCCACCTGTGCTGACCATGCTTGAGTGGAGCAGCTACTCAGAGGAACTGTCCACTCGGATATGATTCTTATTCAGCTCAAACTCAGAGACCGGAAGGAAAATCCTTTATCATTCCTGGAACTGCTTAGTGAGATCCGCAGTGAAGAAGAGTATGAGTCATCAAGGACAAAGCTGAGCACCTCTGTGCAGAGAGTTAAGGCAAACCCTGCTATGGACAGTAGACAGGAGGATGTTGAGCGCTTGAGAGTTGAAGTTCAAGAACTCTGGTCAATGTTCACTGCGATGAGAACTATGCCTAGCCAAGTTGTAGCAGATAGCAAAGAACCTAGGTCTCTAACAAAAGTACCTACCCCAGAGACAGAAGGTGATGATGAATTGATTGATTTGAGGCAACAAGTGAAGACCCTGAAAAAGCAAATGGCTGGCCAAAAGTCCAGATTCTCTGGATCCCCTGCCACAGTTCATAAAGAAGAGCCATTCAGACAAGCTCACTGTGATAATAGAAAGCAACCATCTAACGACTCTGATCGAAACTTTTGTTATCACTGTGGCAAAAATGGCCTTTTCTCGGATAAATGCCAAAATGCCAAGAACCAGGCCAAAGTGATTCAGAAATTGATCCACTAAATAAGGTGAATCACCAGCAAACTGCCCCACAGTGTGTTCCGCTAAGAAAAGTGTGGTAACCACGCTGAGAAGGGTCATTCCTCATGGACTGGTTGGACCCTCTTCAATCGTTCCAGTGAGGATAAAAGGTCAACTCTGCGATGCACTCCTTGATAGTGGTTTACAAGTCACCATTATCTTTGAGACATGGTACAAGTGGAACTTATCTGATGCCCCAATCCAGCCAGTGTCCGGTTGGCCATATGGGAGCTAAGCGATACCAGTTACCTTTACCTGGGATATGTTGTAGTGGAGATGGAGTTTCCCGAGAAGGACACAGGATCAAAGGAGAAACTTTTTGTCTTAACTCTGGTGTGCCCCCGTCCTCAAAGTCCTGAAAAGACCCCTGTTATCTTAGGCACAAATGCTAACCTGTTCCATTGACTCTACAGACTGTGCAAAGAGACCACGGGGGTGGATATTGCCCAGACACTTGGCATAGAAGCAAAGAACTCCCTGGCACACACCACCCAGGCAACCACTGAGAGTGAAGAGGATGAGGTAGGATATGTGAAGTGGATGGGCCCAGGTTCACTTACCCTACCCCCTGGTGGCAAATGCTGTACCATCTGTGAATTGGAGTTGATGAGACCTCTGGACAAAGACATGCTGGTGGTTGAGGCCTCACCCACTGTTCCATTACCATCTGGAGTCCTACTGCAGCCTATGGTCGTGCCGAGCAGTGCCGTGGAGAAAGTTCATCTCACTGTGCTTATCCAGAATGAGTCTTGGAAGGACACAATCATCCCCATTGGTATTGTCCTAGGCCAGCTATGCCATGCTGATCCAGTTGTCCCATCTATGAAAGTTGAAACTGAAGTTGTGACTGCTCCAACAGAGTTAGACCCTCAACTGATCCAGTTTGGAGACTCACCCATACCACATCAATGGAAAAAGCGACTCCGTCAAAGTTATGTGAGCGAGCTAGTGTATTTTCATTATATGAGTGGGATGTTGGCCTGGCAAAGGATGTGGAACATCATATCAGGATGACAGACCCAAAGCCATTCAGAGAACGCTCACGGTGTCTAGCTCCCACAGACATTGATGATGTCCATAAACACTTGCAGGAGTTGTTGAAGGCTGGCATAATTAAGGAGTGACGTAGCCAGTACGCCTCGCTGATTGTGATAGCCAGAAAAAGAACCGGGCGGGTCAGAATGTGTATTGACTATAAAACCCTAAACAGCCGTACAATTCCAGACTAGTACACAACTCCTCGCATAGATGATACATTAGACTGATTGACTGGGAGCTAATGGTTTTCAGTCCTCGATTTACACAGTGGCTACTACCAGATTGCCATGGCCGAGGAGGACAAAGAAAAAAAAATGCTTTCATTCATCACCTTGAATTTTTTCAGTTTGAACGTATGCCCCAAGGGATAACAGGAGCGCCAGCAACGTTCCAGAGACTTATGGAGAAGGCTATTGGCAATATGTCAATGAATTGGCACTTCTTCAAGTGTTGGTTTATTTGGATGATATTATAGTTTTTGGACGTTTGCTGGAAGAGCATGAAGAGCACCTCCTGCGTGTGTTAGACAGGCTTGAAGAGGTAGGGCTTAAACTCTCTCTTGACAAATGTCAGTTTTGTCAACCTACAGTTAAGTATGTGGGTCACATAGTTTCCGCTGAGGGTGTTGCCACTGACCCTGAAAAGTTAGAAGCAGTTGCTAAGTGGCTTAAGCCCATAGACTTGAAGACACTGAGATTTTTCTTAGGTTTCTGTGGGTACTATCAGTGCTTTATAGCAAATTACTCTGCAATTGTGAGACCCCTCACGGAACTGAACAAGGGTTATGCACCTACCCGGCATGGAAAGAAGCAAGTATTGGATAAGACCAAGACCTACTTTAAGGAGTTGGAACCATTCAATGACCGATGGGACCAGTCCTGCACGGATGCATTCAATCAAATCATCCGGTGTCTGATTAACGCACCAGTGTTGGCATTTTCAGATGCCAACAAGCCATATGTATTACATACCAATGCAAGTTTTAAAGGGCTCAGTGCTGTACTCTATCAAGAACACCCCGAAGGGTTAAGACCCATGGCATTTGCCAGCCGAAAGTTAAGTCCAACAGAACAGCAATATCCTGTACATCAGCTAGAGTTTCTAGCATTGAAATGGGCTGTGGTGGATAAGTTCTATGACTACCTATACAGAGCTAAGTTCACAGTATGCACGGATAATAAGCCGTTGATGTACGTGCTTACTACGGCCAAGCTCAGTGCAACAGGTCATTGCTGGCTTGCAGCCCTGGCCACCTATGACTTTGCCGTGAAATATAGGCCTGTTAAGGTGAACATAGATGCTGATCTGCTCTCTCGCAACTTTCCTGAAGATGGTGAAGAGTGTGATAGCATGTCCTCAAAGGTGGTGAAGTCCATATGTCGGTGGGTACAGGTTGAGGAATCCTTGAAGTGGTCCCCCAGATATGTGGAACAATTAGGAGCTTTGCCAGCCTGTATCCCAGATCTATATGCCTTTCCATCCCAGATGCACCTGAACTCACTGGAGCAACTTTTGGAAGCTGATTTGATGGCTGCTCAGGAAAAGGATTTTGTGATCCGATGTGCAACTGAGGCAGTGAAAAAGGGAGTCTGGCCTAGCAACAAAGATCTATACCCAGAGTTGTTGCTGCTGAAAAGGGAAGCTGGCAAACTTGTGATGAGAGATAAACTTCTGTACATAGCCAGCAAGAAAGATACCAAGGAGGCACTACAGCTTGTGCTGCTTGCTGAGTTCAGAAAAGTGGTGTTACATTATCTTCACAACAAAATGGGCCACCTAGGAGCAGAAAGAGTCACTGAACTTCTAAGAGCACGATTCTACTGGCCCAAAATGGCTAATCTTGTAGAGGCATATGTGAGAGACTGTGGGCAGTGTATTACTCATAAAACACCTGCCAAGAAAAGTGCTCCCTTGCATCAAATCATCAGCAGAGGTCCAATGGACCTGGTGGGTTTTTGTCAATGGAATCGGATGCAAGATGCATTAGCAACGTCCTGGTAGTGACCGATCACTATACCAGATATGCCCAAGCCTTTCCTGACAAGAATCAGAAAGCTCTGACGGTAGCAAAGATCCTAGTCGAAAAGTATTTTGTTCACTGTGGCTTACCTACTAGGATTCATTCTGATCAGGGAACAGATTTTGAGTCAAGACTGATACGAGAGCTGCTAAAAACCTTGGGCATAAACAAGTCGCGAACAACTCCATATCATCCTTAAGGGGACCCCCAGCCAGAGCGCTTCAACCGTACATTGCTTTCTATGCTTGGTATGTTAGGCCAAGAGAAGAAGAGATCCTGGAGTCATCATGTATCCTCATTAGTGCATGCATATAACAGCACAAAGAGTGATGCAACGGGATACTCTCCTTACTACTTGATGTTTGGTGGAGAAGCAAGACTACCTGTGGACCTGTGCTTTAAAATATCCAAAGGGGGAACTCAGGAGAGAAACCATAATCAATATGTGGAAAGTCTGAAGCATGACCTACAACAGGCCTACCAACTTTCAAGGCAAGTGGCAGACAAGACTCACTTGAAGAACAGGAGAGCCTATGATAAGAAGGTCAGTTTCCAGAACATACAGGAAGGAGACCGTGTTCTACTGAAAAACTCAAAGGGAAACATAAGCTGGAAAGACGATGGAGTTCCATAACCCATGTAGTTGTAGGGAAGATGGCGAACTTATCTGTATTCTGTGTAAAACCTGATGGAGGCAAAGGCGGAGTGAGGACCATCCATTGTAACCACATCTTACCATTGGGCAGTCCCAGTTGATACAGCATGTGAAGAAATCCCTGTGAGACCAAGAACATGCTCAACCCAAAAACAACAGAGACAACAGATAATGGGTCAAAGAGAAGAAGATCCAGAGATAACAGACCCACATCTGATGTGGAGTTTGATCATTCTCATAGACCATACCGGAACTATATTGAAAGCCTACTGAATAAGAGAGAAGCATCAGATCGAGTCGTTGTAAGCTCAGAGCCTGAGAATGTCATAGAACCAAGTCCTGTCCAGTCAGCTGATGAGCTTGAGACTGACCGAGAAGATGAACGAGATAATGCTGTGACAGATTGACAGATTCGGCTGCTATGATTCTGGCACAGACCGTGCTGCTGGAAGAAATACTGTCATTTCACCCAAAGAAAGACTGAGCTCTAAATCAAAATTAAAAAGAGTACTTAGACCAAGAACAACTGCAAAAGACCAATAAAGCCAGTATTAAGATTTACCTATGATGAACCTGGCAAGGCAAGTGACCCCTTACCATAGTGCATAGAGGCATTATCATTAAAGTAGAAAACAAAAAAAACAAGCTATCCATAGTTTTGGATGGGATCTGAGAGTTCTGACTGTAACAAGTTTACTTCTCTACATAGTGGTAATGTGGGGAGTGTGTTGTATGTCTTATGAAAACATCTAGACATTTAGTAAAGGGGGGGGGGGGGTGTAGCCCTATGGGAAATTTGAGACATGCCATAAAATTTATTGTAATTTTATTTTGTTTATTGTACTTTCATATGTGTTTGCATAAAGGCTAAAATTGTGTGATTGTTAAAATTTATGTATTAAAAATTAGAGCCAATGAGAGTGGGAGGGGGTGGAGCAGAGACAGGAGAGACGGAAAAAAGAAAAAAACACAGAAGGAGCAGCGGGAGTTAGAGCGCTTGGAAAAACACCAAGTCTGAATGTTTGTTGCGGTGAACTGTTTATGGACATACAGATGGTGAGTCTAAGGTTTATGGTTTGCTGTGTAACAAGTGTAGTGTTTAGGTGCTGCTAAGAAGAACTTGGAGAGAGTTTGCTAAAGAGAGAGAGGCTAATCAACGAGAGCTAGCCCGAGCTTTGAGAACTTTCTGCTAGTGGGTAGCCTGCTCGGCTAACACATAGAGATTGTTCCTTTGAGTTCATTTTCTCAAAGACATCCCTGCTACGCTACAATGATGGTTTCGTTCTCCAGGAAGCATCGCCAAGACCGAGCAGCCACGGGGTGAATAAGGACAACGACCGGCGGAGCAGCACGTTTTTTTTTGTTTGTTGCTCGTTGGCGCGAAGCAGCCTTTTGGCTTTGGTCTCAACACTCACAAACCTCGATACAGGCCTGCAACTGTGTTAGAGACTTCTGCTGAGGTTAATTCCATCCATATCATAGAACAGTAGGGAGTTTTATTGCCAGCTTAGGTTTAGATGATAAAATTGAATTATTATATGTGTGTATGTGAATTAATGTTTTTGTTTAATACAGTTTGTTAAGTATATAGTTAAAGTTTTGTCATTGTGTATTTTATTGTGATGACAGTATCAGTGATGTTATCTAAAGGTTATATTTGTACAGTTAAGTGAATTAATGCTGAAAGTGTTGGATATTTAATTTCATTGAGTTAATTGGTTGCACGTTATATTAATAAGTCTAATAACTATTCACAGGGGATTGAAATAGTATTTTAACAAACAGTTAAAATACAGGCATGTTAGTGCATTTAGCTGCATGCATTTTAGTGCATTAGTTACCATTAGAGAATAATTTCTCTCATACAAAAGATTTCGGGAGCGCACCTCAACAGTTATAGCTAATGACAGCTAGGGGCGCTATATTTGGCTGCATTTAGAAAAATCGCCCTTCAGTTATTGCCATAGTCATCATCACTGTTCACAGCTCCCACCCAAGTCCAGCTGAAGTGCTTGACCAAATAAGGCAGTGCTCTACTCTGATAGTAGTCACTTGTTATGGTCCTGAAGAAAGAGGGGTGCTCTTTTCTGTTGCTCAGACATTCACATGTGGCAGTGTGACTTTTTGAGAACAGAAGTAACGGTTTACTACTGAAAACTACTACAGAAAAAAAGTTTAAAGAGGTAAAAGGTTGTTTTTTTTTTTTCATAGCAATTAAACTAGCATAAAATTAAATACATTATGAATGCTATAAATACAAAGAGAGATATGAGGTGATAGTGCTACCTACTGCACCACTGTGCACACGTGGTGATTAGGAAAGAAATTAAAACTAGGACAGCACTTGGAGAGCACAGCCCTTTGCCAAGGCCATACTGTATACCCATATGGTATTGTTAGAAATGCAGCATTTTAATAAAGCAACATTTGTTTATTATTTGAGCCCTACAATGTGAACGCGCAGCCATTTATATGACTGCATTGTGTATAGGGCCTGCCTTGAGTAAGAGGCCTTAGGCTCGGATGAGGAAGTATTCATAATTGGATTATTTTTAAGATAATTGTCCTAAAAGTTATACAGAAAGGTGAAGGAATAAGATTACACCATCAAACACAAGCCTGGAAGTTATGCTTCAGTATGGTCTGGTCATAGTAACTTGGATGACTAAGTCATCCGTGCTAAAAAAATCTTTAAAAAGCCCCGGCATCCAGACAATACTCTGGATCACTGCCAAAATGTAATCAATTGTTCCATATCATTTCTGACTCATCCTGAAAATTTCTTCAAAATCCATTCGTCATCAACATGACGGACTACAAAGCACCAACTTCCAGATCGGTGAATGGAGACGCTTCTCTGGCAGAAGAGCTGAACACTTT
>JAQMYF010040613.1:0-10573 GCA_030014195.1 Neosilurus mollespiculum | reverse complement strand
TCTCTAGCAGCAAGGAGTAGGCAAGAGAAGCCATGTTCAAAAGAACAGTTCATGTTCTTCAATGTTCTATTCATGTTTTGTGTCATACATTTTGTGTTAAAAAATACAAATTTGAGAAGATTGGAATTTTTCAACAAAGCTTTTCTTGTGGAAAACCTGATGCGGCCCAGCCTCACCCAGACTCTGCCTCCAGCGGCCCCCAGGTAAATTGAGTTTGAGACCCCTGCTCTAAGTGCAAATAGGAAAGAACACATCTTTGAAGCCCGTCCTTTATTCATGGAGACCGACTTATAAACCATTTTCGACTACCAAGAGCTGTTCTCTTGGAGCTGTGCAACACCATTAGCAGGTCCATACTGACCCTCCAATTGTTTAGGTACCTACTGCAGTTTACTATTTTTTATTGGCGTCTCGTTTTTGGTCAAAACACTTTTTTATTTTTATACACTTCATTTCTCCACTATTCATACTATTGAATATTTCATTTTCACTTCAACTTCAGAGGAAATAAAATTCTTCCTCCTCTTAGATTCCAGTGTTTTTGTGGATTTGTGGGTTAGCTATACCACTGTTTCCGGCTTCATGAATATTTGGGAACGCACACACCCCTATATCCTTTTATTGCCATGACTTTTATTCAGGGAGCATTCACCTATGCTAAAAACAAAAACTGGTATAAGCTTTCAATTTTTGAAGACAATGGGATTCACCAATCTAAGAACACAGCTGCGAATTCATCAAAGGTTTAAGAACATGTCATGAATTTGATTTACACTTTTCTTACAATTTAAAAAAAGTTTTATTGATAAGTGAGGTCAATGTTTCCAGGATGAACTCTGAGTCCTAACCAGGATAAAGCCCATCCATCCATTTTCTGAACCGCTTAATCCTAATTAGGGTCACGGGGAAGCTGGCGCCCATCTCAGCTGACTCTGGGCGAGGGCGGAGTACACCCTGGAGAGCTCGCCAGGCCATCGCAGAAATTATTTCAATTAATGGCATATATATTTTTCCAATTCTATAACAAATACCACTACAACTCTAAAAATGCAACTTACTCTGCAGTTAAAAGAGAGTGCTTACAGACTTCACCAGTTGTAACCTGAGAGAAAATGACAACAAAGTCAAGCTGTTCAACTTTCAGGCTGATAAGATTGCACATGTGGCCACACCAAATGTGGTCATTGTGACCAAGGAAGCAACCGCACTATCAATCAGGCTGGGGTGGCACCGTGCAGTAATGAAGAAGCTGACATGCGGATCTTTTGCATGCCAGGCATTCAACAGAAGCAGGCAGCAAAGTCATCATGGTCAAAACCAGCAACACAGATGTTGTTGTCATCACAGTCAGTGTTCTGCAGGCACTTCAGGAGCTAGGTCTGCAGCAGTTCTGGGTTGCCTTTGGCCAAGGACAGAACCTGAGGTGGGTTCCTGTACAGGATTTGTGTTGCACTCTTGCAGAAAAGAGCAAAGGTATGTTCTTCTTCCATGCCTTCACTGGCTGCGATGTTGTTTCAGCGTTGCATGGCAAAGGGAAGAAGTCTGCTTGGCAAACCTGGGATGTTTGAGATGAGGCTTCCAGTGTCTTCAGCAAACTCAGCCAGTACCCACCGGTAGTGGAAGATGAAGACCTGGAGACCTTGGAGAAGTTTGTGGTCATGATGTACGACAGATCCAACACAGATGAAGGTGTCGATGTTGAGAGGTTGGATATGTTTGCTCGGAAGCAGAGGCTATATGAAGCGATTCTCCATCCCGAGTAGCGCTGAAGCAGCACGTGAAGCGTGCTGCCTACCAGGCGGGCTGCATCTGGACTCAGTCAACAGTACATTAACCAGAAAGGCAGGCTCCTGCCAACTGGGGCTGGACCAAGATAGGAGATCTTGGATGCTGGAAGAAGAAAGGAATGCTGCGGTCGATGCAAATGATACTGCTTTGGTCTGACCTGCACAGCACTGTGCAGCTGCAGATGTGATGTGTGTTTAGAAGTGTTGTAGGACACTCATTCAGGCAGCATGACAATAAGTGACAAACAAGTTATAGGCCTACTGCCTACATGTACATTCAATAATATATCTGACTGATGGCACCTATGATATGGGCACTTTTTAACCTAATTATGATTCCGGGACAGATAGTATGGTACAAGGAAGCTAATGAATAGGTACATAGTTCCAAATTCGTATTCTACATAGTTAAAAATGTATGATTTGACACCAAGATCATTCAAATAGGACAAGTCTTTGTGATTTTTTTGCGAAATGTAATATCTTTGTATATTCAATTTCCATCTTGAAATTTTAGAAGCTAACGGGTTTTATCAAAAGAGCAATCCCCAAGGAGTATGTGTGCAAACTTTGGTGCTTGTTTCCAGAAATGAACGATTGTTACAGTTATCTGCTCCACTATCCAGTGAATTTACTGCTACTATAAAAACAGAAAATACTAGAAAGGGTGCATTAATATAAAGTTGTTTTAAAGCTGTCAGTGTCTTCTTACCAATCCAAATCCAGAATTTAACAGTGCTTTGGCATAAATTCTTCTGTTGCATAAAGCTTTCACTACAAACTGGAGTGACAAAATACAAGGAACATGGTTGCTTATTAGTGTGAATGCAGGGTAATGTTAAAACGAAAACAACTTTTTAAAGTCTTTTAGAATCTTTTTAAATTTAAAAAAATCAGATATACATAAAAGTAAAGTATTTAAGAAAATGTAAAGCAAAGGCAAGTATGATACATAAAGGGATGCATAAATGTACATAAGGGAATTAAGGTCAGATATAATAGAAAGACAAAACTGAGGGGTGTGTACTGAAACAAATCTAAATGTCAAAGTGCATGGTGCTAATATTGTGGATTATAATAAAAGATGACAGGCCACAGGCTAATGGTTAAATGAAACCAGTTTGGAGAACTACTATATTCCATTCTGCCTCACAGCCTAATCCCTGCACGACACATCCTATTTCACACTACTCTTCCCAGAGTTCCCTGCAGTGCTCATGATCATCTAACTTCTGACACACATGACATTACCACACACACCTGTTCACCATCATGCTAATCACCCGTGCACACTATATAAGGACTCACTTTTTGTTAGTTGTTTCTTGCTAAGTATAGTTTAGTGTTACTTTTACATACCGAGCACTTGTAATTGAGCAGTTGTATTTCGTGTATGACCTACTTTGACCTGGATTTATGGTGTTGGGTCTCCCTATGACATTGCCTTTTTCTGAGTGAACCTTGTCTGCTCATCTCTTTCTGTGTTTGCATTAACTTTGATAAACTGTCTGCCTTATCATGTGAGCACTCCCTGTTGTATGACTGATTCTCAGGATTGTGTTTGAGCCTACAGGATTGTATTTTTCCTGAGCCTTTCAGTAAAACCTACCATTATGCACTTGTATCTTATTGTTAT
The DNA here is from genome assembly GCA_030014195.1 of Neosilurus mollespiculum. NCBI lineage: Eukaryota > Metazoa > Chordata > Actinopteri > Siluriformes > Plotosidae > Neosilurus > Neosilurus mollespiculum. Next base: position 7,150 of record JAQMYF010040613.1, on the reverse strand, counting down.
TGTGCATAAAATAACAAAATAATTTGCCAAAAATTGGATATAGCAGGTCAGAAAACTTACTTTGCTCATGGGCAAACACCAGCACCTCGTTAGCAGTGTTGGTCCTGTGCCCATGCTGCTAGCTGAGGCCCCCAAGCATCTTGACAGGCTCAGATAACCCTACCTGCTCATCCCAGCACAATAAATCCTCTCATGGAAAGTCAATAAAACACCTTGCAGGGCCAAGGATTTCTCCTGCAATACTGTTTGTTCTTCAAGGTGCAATAAGAAGCTTCAGACCAAGTAAATTTGACCCAGCTCCTCAGGCTGATTTCTGGCAAAGGACTCCAATCAGTCACAGCAGTTTTGGAAAAGGATGTTGGTTCCTGACTGGCTTAGGAACTGTTAAACACATGCTTCTGATGATTCTTCGAATATGACTCCTGAAGTCAAAGAGACCAAAGAATATATCTTGGTGAATCACCAAGGTACCCATAGTGCAACAGAGTTGGAATGGGCTGGCACTAAAAGTCACACTTCATCAAGGATTGAACACAGAGGTGGCATGCAGAGACAACCAAGCTTCACTGGATGGGCTCATTGACCTTGAAATTGTCATTCATGAACAGAGCTCTGTAATCACAGCCAAGAAACCAGAGCCCATGCGAATTGGACAGGCTAAATTCAGCATCACTAAACGAGACAAAGATCACTAAAAGAACCTTCTGCTTTGACTGTGGTCAGCCAGCTCATCAGATCTCATTCTGCACAAGTCCTTTGCTATTCTTCTCATGTAAAGCCCTGACAATATCACACAGGCGAAGTTTCTGGGAAATGTGTCTGATCCCACTCATCCTGCTGGTTCAGAAACTACATCTGCTCCATCGGTGGTGGTGCTATCAGAAAAGGCACAGTCACCCAACCCTGAATTTCCGTATACGCATACTATACCAAAATTTATCATTTTGCTGCTTACACCAAGTCACCCTTGGCATACCCTGGATGGATAATCCCCAGGTGTTCTGGAAAGATCATAAGATCAGATGGTTCCCATTTTGTCAACAAACATGTCTGGATAAACCCCACCTCCGTGTCATACCTACCACAGTGGAAAGCCCCACTATCACCTGAAAGGTTTAGGTTCCGCTTGCATACCAGGCTCTGCTTAATGTCTTCAGCAAAAAGAAAGCAGTGGCCTTACTCCACACCAGCTGTATGACTGCATGACTGACTTACTCCCAGGTATGACCCTGGCTAGAAATTCATCTTCTTTCATTCAAAGAATATGAGGCTATTCAGAAGTATGTACAAGAGGCGCTACAGCAGGGATACATTCCCTTGCACTCAAGAAATTCACTGTACCTGTATTCTTTACCACTGATACCAGTCATGGAACATCTTAGTGAAGCCACTATTGTCACCAAAGTAGATCTGTTGAGTGCATACAATATAGCCTACATTCAATCCGGTGATGGATGGAAAATGGCATTTAACAATATCACTGGACACATGCTGTACAGGCCCTCTGGTACCCCCTTATTCCTCCAGTGCCTGAAAAATGATGTGCTCATAGACATTCATATACTCACTTATAAAGACAATCATGTCCACCATGTCAAGCAAGTTCTTTCTTGTCGGCACCAGCATCAATTTTGAGTTAGATTACACAGACACCAAAGATAACACATTATCAGCCAATTCTGAGCTGTGACGCCAGGAAAATTGCCCAAAAAAGTGCAAAGCATATAGCTGCACTAACACCAAGCGCAGAAAACATAACATAACATCGGAACAGGCCATAATCTGAAAACGTTTCATTTCAGTAGTCTGTGAAAACCACTTCAAGCCGAACTGCTATCGGTGTGACCTACAGGCAGAACGACTTGGCATGAAACATCTAAAACCGGATGCTGTTCCTACGGAATTCTTTTTTTAAAAGTCAATGGATAAAATTGGACAGGAGCAGTGCCTCACCAAAAAAAAAAAGAACGTCAAAGGTAAGAGCCTTTAGTATTCAGGGCGTTTCAGCACCTAAAATGTTGCTCACTGAATAGATCTGCTTGTTTACTTGCGCTGGAAAACCCGGCCCAACAAGTTCTCATCACTTCTGAGAAAAAAAAAAAAAGGTTGCTCTGCATTGGTTCAGTCCCCATTAATAATCCACGGGTTATGAGCCGACTGTGGGGGCAGCCCTAGTGCAAGATTCCGGCAAGATGACTTGAGACTACGAGAAATGATGTAGCGATACCCAAACATAATGCATGCAATAACAACAATTAAATCATGAGTTACTACATGCAGTGCCAGTACACATTAATTTTAGCTATGTTTGAGTGAAAAAAATACAGTTATTACTTAATGGATCCTCAGCAGAATGAAGATATACAGGGAAATATGTTTGAGTCAGAATGGCCAGCCGATGTCTTGAGGGAGAGGGCGGATGATGCAAGGAAATGATGAGCACCTGGCCCAATTATCAAACAAGCAAACAAAAGAAATGACTACTTCGATGCCGATCCGGAGGGGCAGGAAAACAAAGATTGGTGTGATTGTGACAACTGCGAAATTTGGCCAACACTGAATCAGAAATTCTGCTGTTTCGAAGTTCCTGGACATGCAGTTTGCCTTCGGACTAGAATCCACTGCATCATGAATCACAAGGATCTTTGCCTGATGAAAGCGGTCCTGAAAATGCTCCTGCACTTTATGAATTCAGAGGCAAAGGGAGAAAATTAAATTGGACCAACAGGTCAGAAAGTCTCTTGTAATTTTTTGCTTTGGTGTGGAGTACATTAGTATTGCACTAGCAGGCATGAACCAATCTTGCCTGCTAGAGGTATCATTTTGGCAGATTCCTGTTTTTATATTGAATACCTTGCCTTTATTCTGGGTGTGTCATGTTAGGTAGGTTCCAGGGGGTGACATCTTACAAGACAATACTTTTGTCTTCCTGTGATTTAACACAAACCCAACCAAATTGTGTTTCTTCTCAATGCTGTCAATTGCTCAATGCAATGTCACTAGTGAAGTCCAGATCAGTGATGATTTTCTCAGTGTTTTTACATGTCTTGGCATTATAGTAAAGCCCAGCTCAGATGACATTTTGTAATGATGTATAGTCAAGGACTGTCACAAAGAGGTATTGAGTGTCACCGTGAAGCACCTCCAAATGTATCTCCCTAGCTATGATGACCTCAGGGTTCCGAGATCCTAGCAGCTTCTGAGACTTATATTTTCCCGTAACACATCATATTTTTTCCCAACAATATTATATGTATGTCCTTGTCAGATCCTCATATGAGCGCCATTGGGTATTACTCTTTCCCCAAACTTCTTGTTTGAAGACATTGATCAAGTTCAATAGTTATTGGGTGATGAGGAACATAAGCAGTGTGAAGAAATGAGAAGGCACACAACATTAATTTTTGGTGTTAATGGATCCTCAGCAGAATGAAGATATACAGGGATATATGTTCGAACCATTATTCGCAACTATGAATCTTTGGTATTTCACTGTGGGGTCTTTTTCATTATGGTCTAACAAACAAAAGTAAAAAGATTTCTGACTTGAATGCAATACTTAGTTCACAAAATGTTTAAAATTGCAACAAGCATGCTTTGAACCCTGCTTAGTGTGGCAGGATGACAACATATAGCATATTGTCATCCAGTTTAGTCCGGGTGCATGAGTGCTGCCTTCTTTATTATCTAGTGGCTCCCAGCCTAATATCATGTGGAAGCATTATATAAAAGGGCAGGTGGCATTGGGTAAATTGCACCTAATACCGAATGCATGCCCTCCAGTGGCACAGACTGCTGCTTCTGGTCTTGTGGCTGTCTTCAGGCTTGATTTTCTCTCTCTGGGAGGCTTTCCTTCATGGACTGCTGTCAGTATGCCTGCCGACAATTATGTCGACCTTATGACAAGGTTTGATCATATGGTACTATTTATGCTAAACAGGTGTTCTAAATGGAATTCTCAGGTCTTAGTCTAGCATTAAATTCACCAAGAACGGCAAGAAAGTCATGCACTGCAGTGTCATGCAGTGGATGGCTGTGCACAAGACTTTATAAAACGGAACCATCTTGAATTTGCTTGCGCAACTATTGCTGTCACAGCACACAATTCATACAGAGCATGAGCAGACATCGCATAACACTTTCTTTGTCTGAGGCCTACTGCTCCTACCGACGTTTGGGCTTCATTGCAGAGGAAGTGTGCAGATGTTGTAATATTTCAGCTGAACCTGGTAAACTAGGTGATGCTCCTAAATTTCTAGGCCCAGACTTAAGTGGGGTAAAATTGGGTGTAGGCCAATTCTCAAATAGTGCTGATAGGTGTGTCTAAGAAATCACTGGTAATAAGTTCAGTTTACATTCTACATTTGATTGTATTGTCATGTAATATATTTGTTAGTATGTTGAAAATTAATATTTAGTTTATTTACACGATTGCTGCTAAAGTTAAGCTAGCTATGAGTAGCTACAACATTTTCTGTTGTGATAACTCATGCTTGCATGGGATTCCTCCAGGTACTCCGGTTTCCTCCCACAGTCCAAAAACATGCATAGTAGGCTAATTGGCTGTTCCAAATCACCCCTAGGTGTGAGTGTGAGTGCGAATGGTTGTGTGACTGTTGGCCCTGCGATGGCCTGGCGAGCTGTCCAGGGTGTACCCGGCCCTCGCCCAGAGTTGGCTGAGAATGGCGCCAGCCTCCCCGCGACCCTAATTAGGATTATGCGGTTCAGAAAATGAATGAATGAATGATAACTCATGCATATGCAATTTTTAAAAAGATTTTGGGTAGTGAATGTTATTTACAAATTATATGTACAGCACCTAGTGCTTCATTTGTATGTAATATTTTGTGTTATTATGTAGCTGTAATTTGTATTAAGTCTATGCTTTTATTTTGTCATTTTAAATGCACGTACTAATTAGTGGTGGCTCTCTGTAATTTTAGGTTTACAGCAAATGCATTATTGACAATGACGTCAACAGTAAAGAGAATTCAACTTTACTCTGGCCTTTGACTTTCTCTTGAAGCTTGTTAGCTGCTGTCATTTTGTCTACACACACACACACACACACACACACACACACACACACACACACACACTGAAGATAGAATGAGGTGTGGCCATTTTTGCAAGTGATCTACAAACAATACACATTTTTTTAAACATAGGCACAGCCAGTTAATCTTAATATGACATGCCCAATCTACCAAGAGCCGCACAATTTAGTGCAGCGTTGCAAACAGTATATGGCATTCAGCTGCAGGTAATTTACTAACAGGACAGGTGTAGCTTGTTGATTGCAACCAGATAAGCATATAAACATAGGTTATACACACTTTCTTTAGAAACACCATGGCAATTCTGTAACCAGCATTTTGTTTATCATGTTAGAATAGCAAAAAATATAATTTGGTAATTCACACATGGCCTGAACACAATAATGACTGTTTTGTTTTGCCAACCTGAAGAATCCAGCTTGTTGATGTCACTGGCCAATGGGTATACCAGCTTCTGACAGTTTTTTCCCTCCATTATTTATTTATTTATATATTTTTAAAAGAGAATAAGGGAGTGAGCTGAACGTCTGCATTGATTACTAGGGCTTAAAGAAATCCCTGTAAAATATCAATACTGTCCAAAATTGGCCTCTTCATTTGAACAGCTTCAAACTAATTATTTATTCAATGAATGGGTCTCATGTACCCATACTGCCACTCAAACTCTGTTCTTTCTTCCTACCATTTTATATTAAATGTGGCCAAAAGATTTGCAAAACTTGCAGAAGATGCTTGAAGATTTCACTGTAAACAGTACAACTCCAAGATATTTAATGCCTTGTTGGGTCAATTTCATGTCATTTATTAATATTTATCTATTCTTTCATTTTAAGCCTAAAATTTATTTAAATCTGGGCCCAGGATCTCTCAACAAATGCATAAAAAATATTGACATGCTTTAAAACAATATTCCTGAAAGAAAGATAGAGTTTTGGATATTTCATACTCTACAGTGCCCAATATCAACAAACAATGGTGTGTACTCTGCAAGGAATGCAGTCCAAGATGACCACCTGTTATTTCTGATGCCTCAGATGGTACGGCATCATGAACATTTATCTATAGCTGATATAACCACATTGGCTCAAAATTACTTTGGCAAAAGTTTGTCAAGCACTACAACATGGATTTCTATCCAAAAATGTGAGTTAAATCTTTATTTTACCTTAAAAAAGTCTTATGTTCTCAGTTCACAGAAGTGCTTTTAGGCATCTGGGAGCAAACAATCACACTTTGGAGATGTGTAATCTGGTCAGATGAATCAGTATTCTGGGCCTTTTTAGAAAAAGGGATGTGTTCTGGATAAAAAAACAAAAAAGACTATCCAGAATATTAACAGCAACAATTCCAAAAGCAAGGGTCTGTCATGGTGTGAGTTTGATGTGTGAGAGGTAAATTAAACCTTTGCAATGGCATCATTAATGCAAAAAACTTTCAGTGCTGTCTATGCATATTTCAGTTCAGTTCTATTTGTATACCACTTTTTAAAATTGACATTGTCACAAAGCAGCTGTATATAGTAAAACAAATGTGGTATAGAATTTAAACGTATGAGTTTAAGCATTTCTCTATAAACCCCATACATTCCTAATAAAAGCCAAATAAAAATACAAACCATGAAGCAGAAACTTCACTACACTTTAACATGAAGTGTACCTGGATATCCTATAGCTGTGATGGTATTTGTGGTCCTAAATCATTTTTAGTAAAAGAGTTTATATCAACAGCAGTGAAAAGTCATCTTCATAGTTTCTGAATGTGTATTTAGGTCCATATGAAACACCATAAGTAGGAGCAAGGGTTTCTAAGATATGAAGTCCAACCACTGGTAGCATATCAGGACGGATCACAGGATTCAAAGAGCAGAAGGATCAAGTTCACTGATGCGCCAGGAAATGGAGTGTTCAATGTTGCTGTCTTTGTTGCTTTGAGTGTTCAATGTTGCTGTCTTTGTTGAAATGTTGCTGTGTTCAACATTGAACACTCCATTTCCTGGCGCATCCTGTCATCGAACTCACCCTACAACAGCTCAAGTAAAAAAATGCAACCTCTGTCTTAAAGAGAAGTTCCTGATCATATGTCACCCTGAACTA
>JAQMYF010040612.1:0-10574 GCA_030014195.1 Neosilurus mollespiculum | reverse complement strand
AGGCCCACCACCACAGTGTCGTCCGCAAACTTGATGATATTGGTGGAGCTGGAAGTGGCCACACAGTCGTGGGTGTATAAAGAATACAGCAAGGGGCTCAGAACACGTGTTCCAATATGTGGAAAATTCTAATTTCGCACCAAATTTTTGCGCTGGTCCAAAAAACGGATTCGATTACAAAAATACGGACCGCGAATACGGATCATTTACCTCTAATTCGACTGACTATTTCTGAAAATATGCAAATTCCAGTTCTAATTTATTCAAGCCTTCTGTTAATGAGCCCAAGCGCAGATGTGACCATTTAGAAGAGCTGTGACTATAAGATCCTGACCATTCAGGAAAATGTAAAGCTCTTGGATATGATTAAAGACGAACAAAGTTACGTCACTGTGTCATGCTGTTACTTATACTTTAAGGGTAAAACTATAAAAAAAAATATTTTTGGGGTTGTGGATTTTCAGCTATTGCGGGGGCGGGGGGTTATTGTCAGGAACTTAACCCCCGCTATAAACTGGGGATTATTTTCTTATTTTACAAAACATTATATAATTATCTTCAGCAAAGAGGTTATAAGATTGTTCATGTGACAGATTTCCATGAAATTTTAACCAAATGTGGGTCTTGGGCCAATGAAGAAGTGATTAAATTTTGGCTGTGATCCAGATCCGTATCCAAGAGGGATTTGAAGGATCTTTTTTTTTTTTTTAGCACTGTGAGATAAAATAAAGCCTAGATTGAAAAGTTTAGGGATTGCACTACCTTGGAAGAGGTCTGCACTCTCTAAATGGATTTCTTGTTTATAGCACCTACTTTCACACACACGTAATATATAGTCACTGTATGATCATTATTTGTGCTTTCATTCTTTTTTTTTTTTGTCATTCCTGAAAAATCGAGATGCAGGTTTCATCAGAAGGCCGTAATGTTTCTTAAGTTATGGCTGATGAGTGTATTTTGCACAATTCTATGCTTCACCTTCTTGCCCAGCAGGTCTCACCAGTGAGCACTTGATGGTTCAAGAAATTAATCACTCTTCAACACAACTGGAACTGAAGCCTTATAGCCTTTATTAAATTGTCTACAGAGAGCACATTATTCCCAAATGCTGGTCTTAGTCTACGTGTTGATTAGAAAACTGTAATCTGGCTCTTATATTCTTTTTTGGATAGCAAAAGGGTTTTTTTTGTTTGTTTTTTTTTTTTGTTTTTTGCTGGGAGCATCCACTCCTGGACAAATTGGCAGTTGCTTAAAAGTTTAAAGTAATTCTTTATTTTTAAATAGACATCATTTTAACTCCCTCACCAATCTCCTTGGAATCTACAACTTTTTTTCAGACATTAGAAAGCACCTTAGCATGAGGAGACCAGGCCCTAGATAACAGGTTTAAATTCACCCGCGCACAGAAATTCTATTCTGGTTGCGGGGGGGCTGGAACTTATCTCGGCCAACACTGAGCAAATGTAGGGTACACTCTGAACAGCTTGCCAGACCATCACCAGGCAACACACTCACACAGGGGCAATTTGGAACAGCCAGCTATCCTATTGTACATGTTTTTGGATGGTAGGAGGGAACCCACACAAGCATTGGGAGAACATGCAAACTCCTCACAGAAACACCTGATCCCAGGACCTTCATGCTGTGAGGCAGACCTACGTGTAGTGCTAAACACTACATAATGACAAATGTTACTTGAACACATGTAATTTTGTTGTCTTTTGCTATTAGAGCAGGTTGGCTAACACGTTGCTTTCTTTAAACCAGTGGCACCTGAAAACTGGCTTCAAAGGCAGTGTAAGCTCCACCCACTACTATGACATCATGTCATTTACTCCTGGAAGGGTTACTTAATATTGAAGCTAATTTCTTTACAAAATAAATCCTAACTACTGTGATCCTAAAATTGTATTCACACCAAATTAATAAGGAACTACACAGACCCCCCCAAATAACACTGCTTTGTACAGTATTAGATTTACCTTACATTTTGTACTCGGAGTTAATGCTTGGAACATGTAAGAAAGAAATACATGGTTGTGTAGCTGTATCAGATGTGCAAACTTAAATTAAATGACAATTCCTGTTTGGGAGTGATACTGGCAGAATTGCTATTGACTGTTGAAGGCATGATGGTTATCACCACCAGGCACCGTCCACAACCACCGTGTTTGAAGCTAAAACTGGATACCAATAGCTGATTGAGCACACAGTTCATGGTCAGTCTTCAAGAAAAACCGCCATATGCATGAGAAATTTAATCCATAGTAAAATTGTGACAATTAACCACAAGTGTTGAGCTGCCAGAACTTGCCACACAAACACAGGCAATAGAAAAGGTTTGTCTTTATGGCAAGTGGTGTAGACATTCTCAGGAACATTTATTCCTCAACCGAGCCCGACATACAAGTGTAAGTAAAGGCAAATACACAAAATCACAGCTTGAAAGACGAGGCCAAAGAAAACCTCTCTGCATTACAGGGATTTAAACAAGCAAGGATTCTTGATAAAACATTAAATACTCTGTAAGGATCACTGAAGTTATAAAAAATAGAGCTTCCATATAAAAGTAGTGGGAGAAAAATCATTTCCATGCTCAAACATTTACAAACTTGCACATTTTAAAAAACAGGTAATACTTCCTGACAGCAGTTATTCATACAATCTATAACATGGGAACCCTGTTTGCAGTCCTGGAGGGTATGTTCACAAATTAACCAGAACAGAGCCAAGAAATCACATTCTATCAGAACCCAACCCCTCATGAGTGCAACAGGGAAACCCTGAAATATAAAAGCAACTGGATTCAAAACTATTTACAGAACCTCACAAGCCCCAGGCTACCAAGTGCAGTTGCTCAAGATGACCACTGTGTGGCACTGTTAACTGTGGCCATCTGTGTAGGGCTGCTGCCTGGACCAACAGTTCCAACATTGCCATTACAAGCACTCCCACCATCTGGCACATAACCTGAAGAATTGAGGAATTCATAGTGCTGCACAGCTGGGGGCAGACGCCAACTTCCCTGAGGTTTAGGAGAGCCCCGGGAAGGGGACAAAGGCCGAGAGTAGTTGAGGTAAAAGGAGGAAGTCTGTGCTGGGTTTTTCTTGAACACAGTATCTCGAAACTGAGAGTTGTTATAAAGGTCTTGAGTCAGTATTGGTGCATCTACCTGGAACTGAGATGGAGAAGAAAGGGTCAACATGAGGTACAAGACACTTTCAAATGTCATTAGAATAGATGTCATCGAATCAACAGGAACGGTTTCATCCCGCATAAACATCTGTACGGTTGGTTAAATTCAGGACCGGGTTTAATGGTGCACAATCACTAGTGAGCAGCTTCTGTTCGATCTTCCATCATCGTTCATTCTGACTGAACATAAAACGTTTCCCATCAAAACCACCCCAGCTCATGAGCTTAGTCTCTTATTCACCGGTTGTAGATTTTGTTTTGGTCGTGTGTGTTAAAAGTTTGAGCAGAGTAAACTCGCTATAGAATTCCCTCCACCTGCAGCACGATCAAGTAGTTAAATTATTTCCTTTTCAGAACATTGGACCCAGATTATTTTAAGTCATGCCCATCTTGGGGTGGTACACCACATAGGAGTTTCACTTCTAAGATTTCAACGAGACCACACGAATTGATTGTGCATGCACGATAACTTGGCAGTGCAACACCGATCCATAGAAAGAGGAAAAGTCTGGGATTGGTGTTAAATCGGCATGTTTTCAACAGAAAACTAAAAAGACAAATATAAAATGTTTAGTGATCCCATCATGCCTGGTGCAGGGTTCAGGGACACTTGTGTACAGGAGAAAGCACATGGTTTTAGAACGACCCTGCGGCAGATTGCATTTTATTTCCAAGAGATACCCCTGCATTTCATGCTTATTTAATATACCTGGGAAGTGAATGCACCCCTTTAAAACCCAGCAGATCCAGACCACAGGTAACTCACCTGAGGATGTGTGGTGATGTACCTCTCCGACACCCAACTGTTATCCTTCTGGTGCCTCTTGAGCTTCATTCTACGATTCTGAAACCAGGTTTTCACCTTAAAACAAACAATAAAAAAAAACACACTTCAATTTCATGGTCTTTTCTCATGGGGAAACCAAGGTAGGGAAACTAGAGTAACCTACTTGTTTGTAGGTGAGGCCGGTGAGTCCTGCTAGAGTCTTCATCTCGGCGGGGGTGAGGTATCTCTGCATGTTGAAGCGGTCGTTTAAAGCGCTCATCTGTCCTTCGGAGAAGGCGGTGCGCGTTTTGGCTTTGCGCGCTTGCGGTGCCGCCGCCACCGGTTCAGGAGACCGCGGGAGCGCGGACGCCGCCGGCACACCGTCCCTCCCTGTGGTTCCACACTCGGGAGCCCCCGACACAGGGCTGGAGACATCCTCACTCCCTTCAGGGCTGTCGGTGTCGGGTTCGTGCGCCGGCGCTTTCTTCAGCCACATGACGGGGATTTCCAGGTCCAGTTGAGCCGCGCTGCCTTCCCGACTGCTCCCTGAGCTCCAGGAGTCTGGGGAAGCATGACACACATGTTTATTAGGAGGAATTACACATCTGTACAGGATGGAGAGCTGTGCTGCTCGGATAATGAAAGGAGGAGTTGGGAACCTGGTGTGTGAGACTCGGAGTCACTCGGGGTGTCCCTGTCGGCTCGCTCCTGCCGCGCTGGTTCCGGCTGCAGCCGGCTGTGCGGCAGGAAAAGGCGAGCGGGCTGGTTGTGCGCCTTGGAGTCGGTGTAGTACACCACTGAACCCGGGTAATGGCCTTCAGAGGCCGGGGGGTTGTATTCTGGACTCCCGGGCGGAGTTTGAGAAGACTGCGGCTGTGGGGTGTAGTAACCCCCGGTCACCCCTACATTAGAGCCATAAGTAGCCTCTGCCCAGCTCATATTAGCGTGGTTGGGTTCAGCTGTGTATGGGTGCATTAACCCGTAGGCGTAAGTATGGTAGCTCGGGCTGTAGTTGTAGCTCACTGGTACCTTCCAGTCCTCCATCTCTGTCAAGACAAAAAAAAAGTGAAAGAGCTACAGCAATCTCCTACAAACATCTCCTAAGCACAGTTTAAACCCTGTTAATCTTCCAGGGCAAATCCCCCTCACTACATCCGCAAACATTCACCCGGCAACCCCCTCACAATATCTACCTGAGCCGCCCAGCGTCCTGATGAGGTTTATAAAGCCAGGTGTGTGGGTGGAGCAGGAGGAGCCGGAAGATTAACGTTCTGACCAATCAGAACACCTGAAACCTGTAGCTACCTCCAAACCACGCCCATACAAACTAAATCTCACAAGTGTGTAGTTTTGAACATATTATACAAACTACACACTAAATACAATTAAAACTGTGTTATCTCCTCATCATGTTAAGTACAGGCTAAAGTGGTGGGGAGGATAACATTATCATCATTATGAAAAATATTGTTTGTTTGTTTTTTTCACTTGTTTTATTGTGTCTTTTAGGGAAAATCTTACATGATACTCACATAGCAGTAGGATATCAGATGTAAAAATATACAGCCTATTATCACATGAAGTGATTAAAAAAATCACTTCGGAGCTAAAATCATCAAAAACAAGCCTCTATAAGTCACACCCAAACAGTGCCTGAACTGGTACTTTTTTATTTTAAGGCAAATTTTAACTTTAATTTGAACAATGTATATTAAGTTACGCCCTGTGATGGCCTGTTGAGCTGTCCATGGTGTACTCTGCCCTTGTCCAGAGTCGGTTGAAATGGGTGCCAGCCTTTCCATGACCCTTCAGAAAATGAAAGAATGCATGAATGAATATTAAAGGTCCAGTCTTACATAGGATATAAGTATGCTTAAATATGTTAAATCTTACCTGCTGGGCATGTTGAAATCATTAGAACAAGAAAGTATATAGATAACAAAGAAATAAATCCAGTTTTTTTGAGCGAGCAGCATTAGCTCTCCAAAACGCAGCAAATGTGGTGACATGATCTGCTACGTCAGAAACTGGTCTCACAGGTTTGTTAACAGTGTGCAAGCATGCAGCCTCGGAGTCCTCGTCAGTTTATAGTCAATTTGACGACTTTTGGAGCGATATCAGTGAACCTGACATTGATGAACATGATTTAGGTAATGTTGTATTCGCATATGAACCCATGGGGGGGAGGTTTGGGGTCATGTTTCAGTGAAGAGGATTAAGACGACAGGGAAGAGTGACTTGGAAACACTGCATGGTGAGCATCATCTGTGATCAGATTTCAACCCCATACTGTGTAACTTAGTTATACACAAACCAACATCTGTAAATATATCACGTAGCTCCACTGTGTATAAATATATAGCGTTTTTAAATCTACTCAAGCATCTATAAAAATTAGTAACTACATAAAGGGTGCAGTACAATGTATATATTATATATTTGAAACTTTTTATTATTATTATTTTAGATGAATGCATAAATGCATGGTACATCTCATTACAATATGTTAAAGTAATTTATTCATCCATGAAACATTAACTAACCTTAAGATTTCTTATTAATGTAAATGAGGCTTCCAGAACATGTTAGTCGTTCCCTCAAATGGGGCGGAATCGACTCTGAAGCCTTTATATATACACTGTATGTATGTCTGAATCGGTGAATCGAGTCTTCTCGGAGTCGGTTCCCAGCCCGCCCGAACGCTGTGGTTGTTATTCGGGGATCCAGTTCTTTCGCGGGAACTTTATGAAGTTTAATCCATCCTCAGTGGACTTGCTACAAAATTCCATTGAGCATGTCTCTGGTTTTCCGTTTTCTGTGCGTGTGAGGACTGTTTTCAGCAATACTAGACATGTTTTCACTTCCACACTTTTGCCGAGTTCAGTGTGTGACGTTTCACGTACCATGTGACCTGACTTAACCTAGTTTAGCCTGTTTGGAAGCTGTCGGCTTAAAGTGACGGAAAACACAAAATTAAACTCAAATATCACAGAACACACAGCTGTGATAAATGTTGGAACTGAAAGGTTTGATTTATTAAGTCACCATGAACTATTAGAAACAAAAACATGACTAAATATTTTATGTAAGACTGGACCTTTAAGTTAGCTACTAGCTAACAGTAGCTGTCTGCTGCCCTCAGAAGGCTAATGTTAGTTTATGCAAGCATAATTTTAACTACCCTTAGCAAAAAGTAGTATACTTGAAGTTTATTTTATTAAGTATACTTGAAAAATATTTTATTCTACTAGTATTGATGTACTTAGACTTTTCTTTATACTATTCAGTATATACTTCACTATACTATTCTGAAATACATAAAACATAGTACATAATAAGTAAACTTCAAGTACACTGTGTCATCTTTAATATAAAATTAGTATACTTGTAGTACACTTGAATAAACTAATGATGAGCTATGATTCTTATGGTGCCTGTAGTGTAAGTTTCTGCAAATATTTAATCATTTTCTGTCGCCTTTCTTTTATTCGCAAGCACTCTGGACCAGAGACTCTGTAAATTGATGGAAAGATAATAGAAATAAGCATTTAAAACTGGAGTATACTCTGTGTATTAACGGTGCAGAAATTCGTATGAACTGATTTGAAGGAAAAGAAGGTTGGTTCTTGTTTGTAGAAAAGGCCCCAAAGTCACTTGTTTATAGCTAATTACTAGTTGTCTGCATAATTGATGTGTATTTAATTATCTGCCCTATTAGTATTTATTAGTGTTATCCTATTAGAGTGAACCAGCTCACTGGTTGGATAGATTAGGAGTGACGTCACACAGTAAAACGTTAGTGTGCGGTTCAGATAGATGTGGGTTTGTTGTGCTGTGAAGTCCTGTGTGCGTGAATGATAAGTGAGTATGATTTATTGTATGATGTTTGTGTATTTATGTAGTACGCAGAGCCTTTGTTGAGCGATGTGGACGGGACTTTGGAGTCCAGTCACCCGAACTACCTGCTGTGGTGGCCCCGTGTTCATGCTAATTATCTACTTATCTCACCTGTTCCCGTACATTGGGTGTAAATGTGTTTAGTTTAAGTTATGTTTTATACTTTCTTCAGCTGGGTTTACTGTTCTGATTGTTATCGCTGTGCAAAACTGCGTAGTAAGCGGTGTATTATGTTTATCGCCGATGTTTAAAGCTAACGCTAACTAGCCACCGGAAGTAGTGGGCGGTGCCTTGCATAATAAACCTTATGCCGATTGGGCTACAGGAGTGTCATGTAAATGTCTGTGGTGACTTGATATGGGAATATGTTAAGTAATGTGTGTACTGAGTGAGTTTATTTCTGTAATGATAGAGATGTAAGACTGTAATCATTGGATTACCTCCTTATTCAGTTCTGTTATGTTGTACTGATAATTTGTGTGTGTGTGTGTGTGTGTGTGTGTGTATGTATGTATATGTGCATGCCAATACTCTGTCTCACCAGTTGAATTATGTATGTGATACTGCATGTAAAGTGAAGAGAACAGTACATCAGCCTCTCCGTCGTTTATTTACATGTACTCTGTACGGCCTTAAGTGGTGCTCTGGCCGGCACTCCCCTGTGTGAACCTGGTTAACCAACCCTGAACCAGCACCTTGCTAGTCAGAACAGTATTCTCTCCACTACGTTGTTAGTCGTCCTGGATTTTGAATACGCTTCTGTGAATTTTCTCACACAAGTAGGAGAGTAGAATATGAAATATTATATAATGAGTTTTTCTGAAGTGATGGGATTTTCTACAAGAATGCTACAGTTCTTATATCTGGTGTTCTGGGATCTGCTCTGGATCATGCGGTTCCTGGAGATGTAGAAATAAACACACATAATGTTATAATTTGTTTAAATACAATGCTAAAGTAGTCTTTGAACCCTACCACAAGCAGCTGCTTCAACTGTTTGGCACTGTGCTCCAGGATGTAACCAACACCACTGCCTTGTACTACTGCATCCTCTCCCTGACTGCCATCACACCTTACACTGGCACAGAGGAGCTGGTCAGTTATCTTCGGTCTCATTTATCCTCAAAAGTAAAATATTGGATTGAGTAAGACTGTGCAGAGAAACAGTGTGTATGAAATATATTGTTATTTTTGGTCATTTTATCTGGTGTGTTTATTTATTTATTTATTTTTTTTACATTTTTAATCACACAACCCAAATTCTGGAAACGGTGGGACATTCTCTAAATTTGAAACAAATAAAAACTTAAAGACTTAGAACTGACAAAAGCCAATGATTTATTCACATCAGAAGATATGAACCACTGAATACCAGAACAAATATTTAAACTGAAATTTTACAATTTTTTTTGCACAAAATGAGCTCATTTCAAATTTGATGCTTTGCTATAGCTCCCAAAATAATTGGGACAGGGCCATGTTAACCACAGTGTAGCATCACCTCTTTCAAAACAGGTTAAAGATATCTGGGCATCAAGGTTGAGTTTCTGGAGTGCTGGTGTTGGAATCTAGTCCCATTTTTGCTTGATATAGGTTTCCAGCTGCTGAAGAGTACGTGGTCAACTTTTAACGTATTTATCGTTTAATGATGCTAAAAAAATGTTCTCTAGAGGTGAAAGATCTAGCTGCAGTATGTGCTTTTGCATTGTCCTGCTGAAATACACAATGTCTTCCCAGAAATAAATATCATCTAGTGGGGAGCGTATGTTGCTAAATCCTTTATATGCCTTTCAGCATTCATAGTCCCTTTCAAAACATGCAAGCTGCCCATACCGTATGCAATTACGCTCCCCCATACCATCAGAGATGCTGGCTTTTGAACTGAACGCTGATGACACACTGGAAGGTCTCCCTCCTCTTAAGCCCGGAGGACACGGCGTTTGGATTACTAACAAGAACTCGTCTGACCATGGAACACTTTCCCACTTTGAAACAGTCCATTTCAAATGAGTATTGGCCCACAGGACACGACGGCGCTTCTGGACCATGTTCAAATATAGCTTCCTTTTTGCATGATGGAACGGTGGGTTGTGCTTACTGACAGTGGTTTCTGGAAGTATTCCTGGGTCCATTTAGTAATGTCATTGACACAATCATGCCGATGAGTGGTGTAATGTCGTCTGAGGGCCCGGAGACCACGGGCGTCAGATAAAGGTCTTCGGCCTTGTCCCTTAATAGTAAAATTAATTTTTGGAGAAGTCTAAGAATTTTTCGACAACCCCCAACCCCCCCTGGAATTTCCTTATAGCATAGATGTGGATTAGATTGGATTTGATTCAGCATTACTATTATCAGAGAACAGGAACACAGCCAATGACCCGCACCTAGCATCTTTCCAGAAATATTAGTGTTATTTACAGAAAATCTGAGTACGACAGCATAGGAAACCTATCATCATACAGTAACTACAGAAGGATGGTGCGGTGTTAGTGTGTCAAATAAGCCAGTAAAGAAAAACTATGATTTAATTGTCGCTGACTCAGCCATGGGAAGGTTATGACACCCTTCCTATTTAATATAGGATTTGCACTTAATTTGTTTAGCACCTGAAAAAAAAATATTATTTTTCATTATGCCAGAGGAGAATTTTGATTGAATTCTGTCTTTTAGATTGTAAGTAAGCCTGTTTATGAACTGTATCCACCACTAGGTGGCA
>JAQMYF010040611.1:0-10575 GCA_030014195.1 Neosilurus mollespiculum | reverse complement strand
GAGACCGAGTGTGTGTCCGGGGTTTACTCTGAGACAGAGTGGGTGTTCGGGGTTCACTCTGAGACCGAGTGTGTGTTCAGGGTTCACTCTGAGACTGAGTGTGTGTTCAAGGTTCACTCTGAGACTGAGTGTGTGTCCAGGGTTCACTCTGAGACAGAGTGTGTGTTCGGGGTTCACTCTGAGACCGAGTGTGTGTTCAGGGTTTACTCTGAGAACGAGTGTGTGTTTAGGGTTCACCCTGAGACCGAGTGTGTGTTCAGAGATCACTCTGAGAACGAGTGTGTGTCCAGGGTTCACTCTGAGACCGAGTGTGTGTTCAGGGTTCACTCTGAGAACGAGTGTGTGTTCAGGGTTCACTCTGAGACCGAGTGTGTGTTCAGGGTTCACTCTGACATCGAGTGTGTGTCCAGGGTTCACTCTGAGACCGAGTGTGTGTTCAGGGTTCACTCAGAGACCGAGTGTGTGTCCAGGGTTCACTCTGAGACAGAGTGTGTGTTCGGGGTTCACTCTGAGACTGAGTGTGTGTCCAGGGTTCACTCTGAGACCGAGTGTGTGTCCAGGGTTCACTCTGAGACCGAGTGTGTGTTCGGGGTTCACTCTGAGACTGAGTGTGTGTTCGGGGTTCACTTTGAGACCGAGTGTGTGTTCAGGGTTCACTCTAAGAACAAGTGCTTTTTCAGGGTTCACTCTGAGACCGAGTGTGTTTTCGGGGTTTACTCTGAGTCTGAGTGTGTGTCCAGGGTTCACTCTGAGACTGAGTGTGTGTTCAGGGTTCACTCTGAGACTGAGTGTGTGTTTAGGGTTCACTCTGAGACTGAGTGTGTGTCCAGGGTTCACTCTGAGACCAAGTGCGTGTTTAGGGATCACTCCAAGACCGAGTGCGTGTTCAGGGTTTATTCTGATACCAAGTGCATGCTTAGGGTTGACTCTGAGACCGAGTGTGTGTCCAGGGTTCACTCTAAGACCGAGTGTGTGTTCAGGGATCATTCTGAGACCGAGTGTGTGTTTAGGGTTCACTCTGAGACCGAGTGCGTTTTCAGGGTTCACTCTGAGAATGAGTGTGTGTTTATGGTTCACTCTAAGTCCGAGTGTGTTTTTAGGGTTCACTCCGAGACTGAGTGCGTGTTCAGGGTTCACTCTGAGACCGAGTGCGTGTTTAGGGTTCACTCTGAGACCGAGTGTGTTTCCAGGGATCACTCTGAGAACGAGTGTGTGTTCAGGGATCACTCCGAGACCAAGTGTGTGTTCAGGGTTCACTCTGAGACCGAGTGCGTGTTTAGGGTTCACTCTAAGACCGAGTGTGTGTTTAGTGTTCACTCTGGGACCACGAGTGTGTTCAGAGATCACTCTTTGACCGAGTGCATGTTTAGGGTTCACTCTAAGACTGAGTGCGTGTTCAGGGTTCACTCTGAGACCAAGTGCGTTTTTAGTGTTCACTCTGGGACCACGAGTGTGTTCAGAGATCACTCTTTGACCGGGTGCATGTTTAGGGTTCACTCTAAGACTGAGTGTGTGTTCAGGGTTTACTCTGAGACCAAGTGCGTTTTTAGGGTTCACTCTGAGACCGAGTGCGTGTTCAGGGTTCACTCTGAAACCGAGTACGTGTTTCGGGTTCACTCTGAGAACGAGTGTGCGTTCAGGGTTCACTCTGAGAACGAGTGTGCGTTCAGGGTTCACTCTGAGAACGAGTGTGTGTTCAGTTTTCACTCTGAGAACGAGTGTGTGTTCAGGGTTCACTCTTAGAACGAGTGCATGTTTAGGGTTCACTCTAAGACCGAGTGTTGTTCAGGGTTCTCTCTGAGAACGAGTGCATGTTTAGGGTTCACTCTAAGACTGAGTGTGTGTTCAGGGTTCACTCTTAGAACGAGTGTGTGTCCAGAGATCACTCTGAGAACGAGTGCATGTTTAGGGTTCACTCTAAGACTGAGTGTGTGTTCAGGGTTTACTCAGGGACCGAGTATGTGTTCAGGGATCACTCTGAGATCGAGTGCGTTTTCAGGGTTCACTCTGGGACCAAGTGTGTGTTTAGGGTTCACTCTAAGACTGAGTGTGTGTTCAGGGTTCACTCTGAGACCAAGTGCATTTTTAGGGTTCCCTCTGAGACTGAGTGTGTGTTCAGGGTTCACGCTAAGACCGAGTGTTGTTCAGTGTTGTCTCTGAGACCAAGTGCGTTTTTAGGGTTCACTCTGAGACTGAGTGTGTGTTTAGGGTTCACTCAGGAACCGAGTATGTGTCCATGGATCACTCTGAGACCGAGTGTGTATTTAGGCCTCACTCCAAGACCGAGTGCGTGTTCAGGGTTCACTCTTAAAACGAGTGTGTGTTCAAGGTTCACTCTGAGAACGAGTGTGTGTTTAGGGTTCACTCTGAGAACAAGTGTGTGTTCAGGGTTCACTCTGAGACCGAGTGTGTGTTTAGGGTTCACTCTCAGACCGAATGTGTGTTCAGGGTTCACTCTGAGACCGAGTGTGTGTTTAGGGTTCACTCTGAGACCGAATGTGTGTTCAGGGTTCACTCTGAGACCGAGTGTGTGTTTAGGGTTCACTCTGAGACCAAATGTGTGTTCAGGGTTCACTCTGAGACCGAGTGTGTGTTTAGGGTTCTCTCTGAGACCGAGTGTGTGTCCAGGGATCTCTCTGAGAACAAGTGTGTGTTTAGGGTTCACTCTGAGACCGAGTGTGTGTTCAGGGTTCACTCTGAGATCGAGTGTGTGTTTAGGGTTCTCTCTGAGACCGAGTGTGTGTTCAGAGATCACTCTGAGAACAAGTGTGTGTTTAGGGTTCACTTTGAGTCCGAGTGTGTGTCCAGGATTTACTTTCTGAACATGTGAGTGTTTAGGGTTCACTCTGAGACCGAGTGTGTTTTGAGCGTTCACTCTGAGACCGAATGTGTATTCATGGTTCACTCTGAGACTGTGTGTGTGTGTTTTCAGGGTTCACTCTGACACTGAGTGTGTGTTCACGGTTCACCCTGAGACCGAGCATATATTCAGGGTTCACTCTGAGATTGAGTGTGTTTTCAAGTTCCACAATTTCCTCCGGGATCAATAAAGTGTTCTGATTCTGATTCTGATGATGAAGTTTCATTCTGAGACCAAGTGTGTGTTCAGAGTTCACTGTGAGTCTGAGTGTGTGTTCAGGGTTCAGTCTATCACCAAGTGTGTGTTTAGGGTTCATTCTGAGGCCGAGTGTCTTTTCAAATTTCATTCTGTGACCGATTGTGTGTTTAGGGTTCACTCTGAGACCAAGTGTGTGTACAGGTTTCATTCTGAGACCGAGTGTGTGTACAGGTTTCATTCTGAGATCGAGTGTGTGTTCAACCTGTTGAACCACCTTAACATTTACATTTACAATATTTGGCTTCTCCAAAGTGACTTACAATTATCGGTTTTATACAACTGAGCTATTGAGGGTTAAGGGCCTTGGTTAAGGGCCCAACAGTGGTGATAGTTGGGATTGAACTGCTTACCTTCAGATCACTTTCCCTTCACCTTAACTGCCTTTAAAACCGCCCCCGTGTGAGACTGTTTTGCCACACCACTGTTATATTTTGGTGGTTCCGCCAGGTTTGGGGCCGCACTGAATCACCCCATGTAAGGTCTTCTAAAAGAATGACTTCAAAAAAGGTCTAAAGGATATGAAGGCAAACATCAGCTACAGTCAATTTTTGTGAATGTAATTTTTTGGCTTATACTTTTAAATAAGTACCAGTAAAGTCCCTGAATCATGTTTCCTTTTTTATTCTTTATATTTACAAATCTCCTGTTGATTATCCTGTACTCCCTTTTGACAATTATTTGCCCTTATAACCAGCTGGACCCTGTATTTAGGGTATTTATATATACCCGGTATATTCCCCCTCTCTCCTGCCCATTATGCCTGTGGCGGTCCTGTAATGAACTCTCCTCTGGCTGATGTAAATGACTGCCTGGGTTAGAGGTCATGGAGTTTGTCTCCATTTGTCCCTATAACGAGCAGATCCGTTACAATGCATCCAATTTAAAGTCTTCAGTCTCCAGTGATATACTGATGTACTGTAGCCAAAACTGGAGCAATGACAATTTATAGACTTTAATTAAAGATACGGTGGCAGTTTGCCATCAGCAGCATCAAACTTATTAGATTTTGAACCAATGCCAAACTTCCGAACTGCTAACAGAGAATATCTGATTTTTGCTAAGAGTAAATATTAAAGATTTAACTGTGCGGAAGATTTGGATCTGTTTAGAAATACTGAATGATGGGGGTATGCAGTCTGGTGTTTGTATGCAGTCCAGCATGTGGTATTTGAATGACTGGGAGTTGGATTTTCTTTACACTGGTTGGCTCTGGGTTGGTGTAAAGGACTTGTATTTGGGTAGCAAGTGTTTGGGGGACTTATATTTGGGTAGCAAGTGTTTTGGGGGACTTGTATTTGGGTAGCAAGTGTTTGGGGGACTTGTATTTGGGTAGCAAGTGTTTGGGGGACTTGTATTTGGGTAGCAGGTGTTTGGGGGACTTGTATTTGGGTAGCAGGTGTTTGTGTGGCTGGTATTCCCATGATTGACACTTGGATACGTTGGGTTTGATGACTAGCACTGGTTTATGTATTTTAGGTATTTGGATTCCAGGCTCTTGGTTTGCGTGATTATGTAATGGTGTTCTCATCACTGTCATGTACTCTTTATTGTGTTCAAGTGATTGTTACGTAATTAGTGCTGACTTGGTGGATATTTCGTAACTGATGGTGTTGATTTTTGAAGAACTGATTGGACTGTTTTTTATATTTTTTTAGTCAGTTGGAGTTTGAGTAATGGATGTTATGGAAAATGTTGGTTGGGTAACTAGTCCTGGGTTTCGGAGAACCGGAGATGGGCGGTTAAGCCTTACTAGTGAATTAATAACCTATGGTTAGTGATTTCCAGCTGTGAATGCTGGGTAATTTGATGGTGTCCAGTGTTGGTGTGACTCTGTGATTTTATCTTGTTGACGTTCTCTTTATCCGTTTCTCAGTATGTGGTGTCAGAGCAGTGTGTTCGGATAAAATGGGTTTGAATAATTGATATTGGATCATGTAGTTCGGTTGACGGAAGGATCTAAATGTATAATCAGTGTGAATTGCAGGCAGTGGAGGACTTACACACAAACAGAGTGGTACGAGCCAATATTGTTCTGACTTGAGCAGAAGCCACAACTCAGTCAACAAACATATCTAGATACTTTCAAAAGGAAATAAAAGCTTAATGTTGGATAGCTATCATGGTTGAGGAACCAGCCATAGAGCTGAGGAAAGCAAGAAGAGTGATCACGGGTTAACTGGTTATTAGGATACACCCTGCTCAGCTCAGCAGACCATTGCAAGGCAGCACACACAACCAGTAACACTCACATTCACACCTAGAGGAAATCTGGAACAGCCAATTATCCTAATGTGCATATCTGTGGTCTGTGGGAGGATACCAGCGTATCCAAAGGAAACCCATGCAATGAGGAGTACATGCAAACGCCAGACAGAAACACCCT
This sequence comes from Neosilurus mollespiculum, assembly GCA_030014195.1. Taxonomy (NCBI): domain Eukaryota; kingdom Metazoa; phylum Chordata; class Actinopteri; order Siluriformes; family Plotosidae; genus Neosilurus; species Neosilurus mollespiculum. The sequence goes on along the minus strand of JAQMYF010040611.1, from coordinate 5,074 downwards.
CGCTCGGGACTCGAACCCAAGACTTCCTTGGTGTGAGGTGAACGTGCTGTTATTTACGTACAGTTATTTCTTCTTAACGCTCCGTTGTTAAGTAGTAAAGGTTATTGCTATGGAGAGGGTTATCAGCCAAAGCAATAACATTTTAAATTCAATATTATTTTTGATTTGATAATCAATAGTTGGTGTGATGTGATTGATTTCTTTGGTAAATAGTTGTGTAATAAGTGGGATGATATATAGCAAGCTGATCATTATCATTAAATAAACCCCATGGCTCTGCCTCAGGGTTTTAATCACTCTGCTGGGGTTTATTTCAGGATAATGAGCAGCTCGTTAACACCATCTCTTCCTCCATGCTAACAATAGTTTAACATAGAACAGCTGAGCACAGTAGACTCAGAGAAACGGGACAGGAAACAATGACTTCCACCAATAAGGTCAAGTTTTATCCTTGAGTACTATTTGTATATTTGTTTGTTTGTTTGTTAGAAGCATTATGCAAAAAATAAGTTTGGATCTTCAGAAAATATCTTCCATAGGCTTTGGACAAGAAAGAGTTTACTGGATTTTTAGTAATGAATTCTGGATCCAGGAATGTTTTAAAAGATTTTTTTAATATTGTGAGATGGGAAGGTCTTTTTTTAATTTTATTTTTGATAGTGTGGTATTACAGCAGGCCCAGCAGGGGGAGCTGTGTTCGTTCTGTTAATTTATGTCTTGGTGAGGGTTTGCATTCTCTTATTGCTCTTGTTTGTTGTGCTGTCCATGGTTTATCATAATTTCAACTCTCATTATTAATCACAATTATTTCAAAGGCCTGATCTTTACTAAAGCAAAGGACGTGGTCGAACACGTAAAAAAATAAAAAAAAAATAAAAACCATAACAAGGATGTGGTAGAGTCAGCAGAGAGTCAGGACTTAATTACAGTCTTTACTATGTCACCACCATCCTTACTACATCAACACCATACTTTCATGATGTTGATATAGTAGCAACAGTGTTGATGTAGTAACAACGGTGTTGACATAGTAATGATTATGTTGATGTAATAACGATGATGTTTATTTAAAAACAATGATGTTGATGTAGTAGCAGTGGTGTTAAGGTGATAACGATGATGTTGATGTAATAACGATGATGTTGAAGTAATAACGATGATGATGTAATAACGATGTTGATGTAATAGCAGTGATGTTGATATAATAGCGGTGATGTTGATCTAATAATGATGATGTCGATGTAGTAGCAGTGATGTTGATGTAATAGCGGTGATGTTGATATAATAGCGGTGATGTTGATCTAATAACGATGATGTCGATGTAGTAGCGGTGATGTTAATGTAGTAGCAGTGATGTTGATGAAGTAGCAGTGATGATGTAATAATGATATTGATGTGGTAGCAGTGATGTTGATGTAGTCACGGTGATGTTGATGTAATAATGTTGATGTAGTAGCAGTGATGTTGATGTAATAATAATTAGTGTTGATGTAATAACGGTGAAGATTTAATAACGATGATGTTGATGTAGTAGCGGTGATGATGTTATAACGATGATGTTGATCTAATAACGATGATGTTGATGTAGTGGCGATAATCTTGAGGTAATAACAACTATGTTGATGCAATAATGTTGATGTAATAGCGGTGATGTTGATGTAATAATTATTAGTGTTGATGTAGTAGCGGTGTTGTTGCTTTAATGACAATGTTAATGTAATAGCGGTGATGATGATGTAATAATGACAATGCTGATGCAATATTGATGATGTTGATGTAGTAACGATGATGTTAATGTAATAGCAGTGATGTTGATGAAGTAGCAGTGATGACGTAATAATGATGTTGTTGATGTAATATCGATGATGTTGATGTAGTAGTGGTGATGATGTAATAACGATGATGTTGATGTAGTAGTGGTGATGATGTAATAACGATGATGTTGATATAATAACAGTGATGTTGATGTAATATCGATGATGTTAATGTAGTAGCAGTGATGATGATGTAATAACAATGATGTCGATGTAGTAGTGGTGATGTTGATGTAGTAGTGGTGATGTTAATGTAACATTGGTCATGATGTAATAACAATGATGTCGATGTAGTAGCGGTGATGTTAATGTAGTAGCAGTGATGTCGATGTAGTAGCAGTGATGTTGATGAAGTAGCAGTGATGATGTAATAATGATGTTGTTGATGTAATAACGATGATGTAGATGTGGTAGCAGTGATGTTGATGTAGTCGCGGTGATGTTGATGTAATAATGTTGATGTAGTAGCAGTGATGTTGATGTAATAATAATTAGTGTTGATGTAATAACGGTGAAGATTTAATAACGATGATGTTGATGTAGTAGCGGTGATGATGTAATAAAGATGATGTTGATCTAATAACGATGATGTTGATGTAATAAAGATGATGTTGATCTAATAACGATGATGTTGATGTAGTGGCGATAATCTTGTGGTAATAACAACTATGTTGATGCAATAATTTTGATGTAATAGCGGTGATGTTGATGTAATAATTATTAGTGTTGATGTAGTAGCGGTGTTGTTGCTTTAATGACAATTAATGTTGATGTAATAGCGGTTTGATGATGATGTAATAATGACAATGCTGATGCAATATTGATGATGTTAATGTAGTAACGATGACGTAACTAAAACATAGTAGTGACATTCGCTTGTTATTGTGGCGCTCGTTAAACATTGATGTGCACAGAAGAATGAATGAAAAAATGCAGCACGTGATGCAGTATTTATAATGACCAGACCGACGCAGTGAGAAAATGGTAAGATGTGCGCCCTTGATGATCTTCATCTGATTGTAACGGAGGTTTACTGATGGATAACTTTTCATGTGCAGTTCACTTTCCCTTTTTTTCTTTTTTAAATTAATAAAAGTCCAGACATGCTGTCACCAGGTCACGGACTCTTGCTTTACACAGTTGTAGTTGATATGATGTGATGTAATAATGAAAGGTGTACGGTGTTCACTGTCACTTCTTTCTGCTGGTTATACAAAGAGATGCTCCTGATATCTGTCCCTGTCTGTATGGAAGTGTGATGGAGCTTCAGGAGCGTTAGCGTAGCTGTTTTCCTTGAGTGTTTAATAACACAGAGCCCTGACACACTTTCACATTACATCAATGATTCCTTTCAACCACGGCGTTTTGTCTGGGCACGCTGATAAAATGAGGAGAAATGTTACAGCGAAAGAACGAGGACACGATCTGTTTGTGTTAGAGTCGCAGGTAAACCCTGAGAGAATAAGAAAATGGGGTGATGTGGAGAGGACAGATAGATGCGGGAAGGGGGGGGGGTGGTACAGGTAATACATTTCTGAAGCGAGAAAGATGGAGAGAGCTAGAGAGAAGAGAAAGAGAGAGAAAGAGAGAAAGATGGAGAGAGAGAAGACTGATAGAGAGAGAGAGAGAGAGGAGAGAGAGAGAGAGAGGAAGGAAAAGAGTGTGAGAGAGAGAGAGAGAGAGAGAGAGAGAGAGAGAGAGAGAGAGAGAGCGAGGGGGAGAGAGAGACAGAGGAGGAGAAAGAGAAAGAAACAGAGACAGAGAGAGAGAAAGAGAGTGAGAGAGGGGGGGGGGTCTTACTGAGTTTATGGTAACCTGCTACAAACACACACACACACACACACACCCTGTGAATGTTTAATCCTGATTCATGTGCAGTATGATGCACGTGTTTGTTGAATGGTGTGTCTGGTTGGAAATCCCAGTTTTATTTTGCTACAGTGAGCTAATCTCAGCTTACAGACATCTCTAGTGTGACGGTGAGAATCTCATCAGTATGATTCCTCACGATACAGATTTCCACACCACGTGAGCTGTTTTCATCACCTGTGTGTGTGTGTGTGTGTGTGTGTGTGTGTGTGTGTATTTTATTTTCTCATAACGATACAACAGTCTCGAAAATATGGATCTGGTTACTAAGCAACACTTTCACGCTAATGGTAGAAAGCTGTGCTCAATGGAGGCCATTAAATACAAAAATCAACATAATCATGTGACAAGGCGTTAGGGCACTAAAACCCCCACCAGAATACCTCCAGTGCTCCTCGTCACTGATTCCACACTGCTCTGGGAGTGTTTTGGCTTGATGGATGCCAGTTTTGTTAGGATGCGGCGTGGTGATTGTGAAATCGTGAGCATATAATTTATGTCATTTTTACTTTCAGTAAATCCCTTGTGTTCTGGGAAAAGGGGCAGAGTCATCCTCAAATACACCACACCCATAAATATGAAAATGTTTTACTTGTAGTGATGATTTCCTGTTAGGGGCAAACAGGAAGCCAAACATCGGAATGCAGACTTCACATAGAAACCCACTTGCAGATCCTGGGACTTGAACCCGAGACCTTCTTGCTGTTAGGTGGACGTGCTAACCTCAACACCACAGTGCAAAATTCAAGATGAAAAAGGAATCACCTTTTTTGGTGTACCCTAATGCTAAGCTAATTTATTTATTTATCAACAACAGTGATCCCAAGAAGCAATATGCTGGCCACTCAGGAAACCCTCAGCAATAGCAGAAAATGCCAAATATAGCCAAGGGAGCCCCAAATGCCTGTGTCCCAGATATAAAAGTAGTGCCGTCTTGCCTCCTCCCAACCTTAGGCATATTTCAGCCGAGGGTGTATATGCGTTGGGGGGTGAGAAGTGGTGCTGTCCATGGTACTGAATGTAATAATGACTGGGGTTTTTTTCTTTCTTTTTTCTTTCTTTCTTTCTTTCTTTCTTTTTTTTTCTGCAGATCCTTGACCTTAGAGCCCAGTGTGTGTGTGTGTGTGTGCGTGCGTGTGTGCTTGCATATGTGCATGCGTGTGTGTGTACGTGTGTGTGTGTGTGTGTGTGTGTGTGCGTGTGTGTGTGCTTGCATATGTGCATGCGTGTGTGTGCGTGTGTGTGTGCGTGTGTGTGTGTGTGCGTGCGTGTGTGTGTGCTTGCGTACGTGCATGCGTGTGTGTGTGTGCGCGCGCGTGTGTGTGTGTGTGTGTGTGTGTGTGTGTGTGTGTGTGTGTGTGTGTGTGTGTGAGTGTGTGTGTGTGTGTGTG
>JAQMYF010040610.1:0-10580 GCA_030014195.1 Neosilurus mollespiculum | reverse complement strand
TGTGTGTGTGTGTGTGTGTGTGTGTGTGTGTGTGTGTGTGTGTGTGTGTGTGTGTGTGTGAGAGAGAGAGAGAGAGTCTCACAGAAGCCATTATTCCAAAGAAGAATGATATTCCAGATGTTCCTCATGGATTATATATTCCTCACATTGGAGTTCCTCTAATCGAGATCATCACAGCCACTTTACTCTGAGAGTATTTACTGGAAACCTAGGGTTTCTGTGTAGAACATAGATGGTATAACTTTTGAAAAAAAAAATTATAGTTTGATCATGGTTTGTGAGATGATTCTGGGAGATGGTGGGGTACATGCAGTCCATCACAGGGCCAACACACTTATGACCAATTATTCATGTATTGGGGCAGTTTGGAACAGCCAGTTAACCTAATGTGCATTGCTTTTTTTTGGACTGTGAACACCAGTGTACCTCAAGGAAACAAGCACAGGGAGAACATGCAGACACCACCGAGCCAGGGACTCGTGTACACACACACACACACACACACACACACACACGTTTCAAACAATGCTTTTGGGGCACCCCCTGGTGGTTAGCAGCATCTGCTTTGACATCCGACTTTCTGCAAGATTTTAAATTCTCAAATGTTTCCACTTTCAATTATCTGAATCATTTCAAGTGCTGTATTTTGTTGTTACGAATTGAATATTATTTTGGTTGTTAGTAGTCTATTGGGGGGGGGGGGGGTGAGACTATGTGCTTTTCTCTCCAAAACATTTGATTCCATCGAGTCTCAGGGCTGTTACCGTGTGTGCATTGATGGTGCAAGACGCTGAGAATTTAGTTTTGTAACACCCTTTGATTTTGCATTCTCCACACCAGGTAAAACAGGGTCTACAGAACTTACAAACTCAACACATGACGGCACAGTGTAGGTCTGGTTATGAGACTATACTGTGCTCTACTAGCAATTTGGAAATTAAGGCTACTTCCTCTCTAGATACCATAGGTCACAACTTAACCCAAGATGACACTCTCCCTGACATGGCTTACAATTGTTTGGCTGAGATTGAACACTCCACAAGTATCCGCCCCGACATGTCCTCCAGTCCGCTGGAGGGTGGTGATGTTTTATTCGTGGATGGTTCTTGTTCTAAGCCTTGCGATGGCACCTTTCTTTGTGGGTACTCTGCGTGTGCGCTTCCGGACACCACTGTTAAATCTTTTGCCCTACCCTTCTCTTCAGCTCAGGCTGCTGAATTATTTGCTTTCACACGGGCTTGTGTTTTATCAAAGGGTAAAGACGTTTCAAGTTACAGTGATTCACGATATGCCTTTGGTTTTGCTCACGATTTTGGGCGTATTTGGCAGTCTAGGGGTTTCTGCTCTGCTGAAGGTAGGCTTATTTCTCCTACATCATTACTCGTGCGCGAGTTTCACAGCGTTACACACTGGGATGTAGGGGGGGTCTTGGAAGACATGTTGAACCTTTTTGTATTGCTAATTTGCATCCAGGGGTAAACTCGCTGCTGTCTAGATGTCTAATATGCACTAAGAATTATGTCACAAAAGCTTCAGCGAAATAAGAACGTCTACCAATACCAACTGTTCAATTCATGGAATAGCAGGTCGATTTCAAACATATGCCCACATGTGGCACCTGTCGGAACTCAGAGCCTTCTCTGAGTGGACATATGCCGGGTGGAGATTCTGGTCCCCCTTTGTTTACTCAGTTGTAATTTAACTTACACTGTATAATGCTATAATTACTCAGAAATACTTAATCAAATTAAAATCTCAACACAGCATGATGAGGAAAGGGCAAAGGTTTATTCCAAGTTGCAGTTAATCACAAAACAATTCTGAGAGAGCAGCTGGTCTCAAAGGTCTGATCCCATCAACACCACATCAGAATCAGGCAAAATCCCCTCAGAAAACCCCTTCTTTTATACTCTCTGGCGTCTCTAGATGCCATCCCCTTTTAATTTACATATGACTCAGCAATTTCCCATTAGATTCATGGTTTAAGGCCATTTTGACTCCTCCTATCTTATTTTACATATTTTTCTATTTCCCATTATTTTCCTACCTTTCCCTCAATGTGATGCCATGTTTCCTGTTGTGATGTGATTTTGTTCCTCCCCTAATGTGATCTCATGCTTCCTGGTGTGACGTTGTCCGATTTATTTTCCCTTTATTTCCGGGCGTTTTGGGAAGTTATTATAAAAAATTGGCGCTTGCTTATAAGCACCATCTTCCGTGTTGCTTTATCCTTTCTGAGTTTGCTCCTGTGTGAACCGATCAATTGGAGTGTACCGCGTGCTACTTTTCTGATTCATTCAACATGTGTAAGTACCTTTTAATTTTCCTCTCTTATTCTATTTAGCAAGCTAACTTATTTTATTTAGCAAACTACATGCATACTATCTCATAATGTTGCTGTCTTATTATTTTAATTAGCATTGTTAGCAATATTCACACTGACACTCTATTTAGATGCATGTCATGGGTTCTTAGCTTTTGAGCATTTCAGTACTTGATTATTAAGCTATATTTGCAGATTACATACTTTGGATTAAATGGTCACATGACATACATCCTTTCCTCTTTCCGTTGTTTCCAGCTCAGTCAGCCCGTCGTGCTATTCTCAGAAGAGGGAGGTCCAGTCAACATCACCATCTTCACTACCACCTGGCCCGTACTAATCCCAACCTTTTCGATTTTCTGGAGTTTCTTTCTGCCACCTGGTTCCAGTCTAGGACTCCTGGGTCTCAATCCCGGTCCCCTTGTTATCCCTTCCATTCTCCAATTACCACCTGAGATCAATCTACTCAAACTGTGTCTGAGACCCAAGATCTGTCTACTCAGGTGCGCTATTGGTGTTTTTCTCCACGGCCAGAGTCTCCTCCAGCTTCTCCCTTTATTCCATGCCAATCTCCCGAGTATTCCAGTCCCGAGCCTTATTCTCCAAGCTCCCCCATGGAGTATTATCCCCATGATTATGATTCTGATCACACACTCACTTCCCCTGCTAATGAGGATGCTCATTCTTCTACCATTGATGATGGTGTGCCCATAATTCCTCTGTACAGGCTGGCTGATCTGTAACTTTCAATAAACTATTTTTTACTCTCACTCTCGTCTTCAGTGTGTTTATTGTGCAAGCACATTAAGGTCTAAATTATTCCTTCTTACTCATTCTGCTCTCTTGCTCAAGCTCCTGTTTTTGTTTTTTGACATCTAAGCTGCTGACTCATTGCTGCTCAGCACTGACCGAATATTGCCATATCATTGTTATCTAAGCATTTACGGCTGTATAAAGCTGGATTATTTGTTTTAATGCTAAATCAAGCACTTATTTAAGGTTTTATAGTAAGATATACTGTTTCTTTCCCACACACCTTTAAATATCTTTTGGTATATATATAAATAAGATAGATAAATTCTCTCGGTGGGTAGAGGCCTTCCCTTGTAGTAGGGAAAACGCCAAGGTCGTCACCTGCATACTCGCTAAAGAAATTACTCTTAGATATGGCGTACCGCATGCTATTGACTCAGACAAAGGTACCCCATTCACCTCTAAGGTGACCCAGGACCTGTGCAAGTACTTTTCATTGAATTGGCATTTTCACATTCCTTATCATCCACAATCCTCTGGAATTGTGGAAAGGACAAAACAGAACTTCAAAAGAAAAGTTGAAAAAGGCCATGCAAACAACAGGAAGTAAGAACTGGGTTGATCTTTTGCCTGTGGTTCTAGCTGAACTCAAAATGACACCTAGAAAAGATGTCCACATTTCGCCACATGAAATAATTTTGGGCGACCGTTCCCAGTCCCCTGGAGGAAGGGAAAAGCATATCGCTGAGTACTCCGCTGCTCTCATTGATACTATGTTATGAATGAATGACTAAGGTAGCCCCAGCCATCTCCAAAAATCATACACACCCCTTTCAGGTGGGTGATATTGTCCTGGTGAAATTATTAAAGCCCAGAAAATTGGATAATTGTAAGTATGAGGGTCCAGCGGAGATAGACGCGATCACACGTACTGCTGTCTTAACTGATCTTATTCTGCAGTGGATCCACACAACCAGGACCCTTGCCAGACCCTATTCCGCAAAGTGATTGGACATCCTCCCAGGTGCAAGACCTGCACGCGTAAGCTACAGGGCACAGGCCGCCAGCGACTGCTAGAAGACTGACGGGACAAAGAACATAGCCAGTGACCAGTACGGCTATCCTAATCCTGATTGGCATTTTAACGTTTGGGGCAGGGTTACCCGCACAAGCGCACCCACACACCCACACGGCCGAATATTTTCCCTTGCCTGATAAATAGTGAATACCCTTAACTTAAGGGTATTCAAGGGGGGACTGAAAGGGAAAAATATACTAATACAGGGGATATAAATTGCATTAAGGATAATCAAGCAGCATTAAGATTTTATTTTATATCATATTTAATTCTTCTAAATAATATATATATATATATATATATATATATATATATGTAACAAAGGTCAAGTTGTACATAATATGGGTTATGCTGTGTATAATTACACAAAATGTTATTTCTTTTTATTTTTTTTAATTGCTTAAACCTGACAGAGGAATGTTCTTTGGGTGGAGTTTGGGTTGACCTTATGCCCTTGCATTCTCAATTGGGGAACCCTGTGTACCCACTATAAAACTGACCAGTCCAGCCTAATCACTTCCTCTTTGCCACATGTAACTTTGGAGGGGGTGGTCGTGAAGGACTCACTTTTATTTCTGTCATTGTCAGTGTCAGCACCACAATAAAATTGCTTTTTGGGAAGACAACAGTGTGGTTCCCTTAATAACATCATCACACAATGCAGAGGACACCGGTTACACTTGGTGCCGTGACGCGTCGCATCTCCGATCAGTGCCGCCTGGTCACCCGGGGTGCAGCTGCTGACACTCGGCTCCCCTCTTCTCCTTTGCGCCGCTGCGTTGGGAAGCTCCGCCCGTTGGCCGGCGATGCTGCTGCTGCGCGGCTCTCCACCGTGGCATAGTCAGGAAGCTCCGCCTGCTAGTCTGCAATGCTAAAGCACGACTCTCTATTCTCAGGGTGTGTCAGAGACACTTCGCTCTCTAACCGGCGCTGTTACCGCGCTGTCTGTGAAACTTCGCTCGGCTGTGAGCGCAGGTGTGTTGATCCAAGAGATCAAAGTGACACTTTAATGAATTAAATTGAACAATTAGATTAATCACCAATTCAAATTGCGTGGAACATAATTATTTGTTAGATTTCTGACAGTAGTGGCGATAATACAGTGAGGGTAAGACCGCCTTTGTGATTTGATCTGTTCACGTGATAAAAAAGGTGACTTTGATTGGTTGTTCGCTGGTGAACGCGGGAGATTATATTTCCCACGAGTTTACGTTAATTCCCTCTTCACCCTTATTGGTTGGATTTTTCTTTTTCTATTTTGGAAATAATCATTTATAATATTAATATTGGTAATTATTAATATTAACACAACAATATTTTTCTTTCTAATCTTGGTGTGGTTACAGTTTAGTACTGTGTAGGTTTATAACCAGTATAATTGCTAATGTATTAGGAGAGTTTATACTGGTTTGTAACTGCTGTGCTGGTCTCCCAATAGTGTAGCTATAGGTTTCTACAGTGTTTCAATTTCAGATTTTTGTTATATTTATTTGTTTATTTATTCATTTTCTCTTTTTCTGTGAATGTTCCTGACCTGTAATGGCAGGGGAGAACACTTTCAGGGTTCATACTGATGTTGGTCCCGGGCATGATGTTACGTTGGGCATGGGGAGGGGCCAGCAGATTGCTTCACTGTGTTATGGTAGGGGTAGGTCTATGTCGCCTAGTGCTCTCAATTACACAGCTGATCAATCAGTTTTTGACCCACCGTTAGCCCCCACTGCCAGGGGATATAAATTGCATTGAGGATAATCAATCAGCATTAAGATTGATATGTGTTCTCTTTATTTGAGACAGCACGGGAAACCAGTATCTGTTTGTGTGTTCTTTTTTGAGACAGCATGCAGACCACTTCCTCTTTATATGGAGATGTTCTTTTCAATTTCTGAGCTTGTACACCATAACCCTCGTGCATGCTCGCACATACACAAAGGGTGTATATATATATATATATATATATATATATATATATATATATATATATATATACATATATATTGAACTGTGAACCTTGAAGTCAGACGGCTTCTCATTAACGAACCTTGAGTGCATTTTGTGTCCTGGTTCCTTTGTTACAAGTCTCTCCTGGGCCCAGAGACAAGGAAGGAGAGGAGAGCAGAGGGAGAATGAGAAGGACTGTAGTGGGGTTCTCCCAATTGCCTAACAACACCTACTGATCAGTCTACCCCTGAGCCTACCCTAGTCATTCCTGTTGAGGTTCTTGGAGAGCTAATAACAGATTTAGCCAGGAAAATTGGAGACAGTATTTCAGCCAATCTTAGCACTATGCACCAGTCTCATACAGTTCAGCCCCAGTCTTCCACGAGTCAGTCATCCAGTAATGCTGATCTATCACAGGTCAAGGTGGTTGTCCAGTTCGATGTCAAGGCACCGCCTTATTTCAAGGGTGATCACACCGATTCGTTCTCTGTTCATGAATAGGAGAACATGATGAACTGTTACATGAAAAGAGTAAAATGTTACACACCTACTGAAATGTATGAACTTATAATGTCTAGACTAACAGGCAGAGCCAGAGATATGGTAAAAGTGTCCCTTCACAGTCATAGTGTACTGAATGCATCTGATTTGCCTTTAGCTGTATTCGACATATTAAAGCTCAATTTCAGTGAGCTGTCATACTCCAATTTACCTATGAGGGATTTCTATAGCACCATTCCACATGAAAATGATAGTGCTATGGATTACTGGATTCGCTTAAACAAATCCATTGATATTGCCGATGAGTGCCTCCGTAGGAGAGATAGGTCCATTGAGGATCCCAGTGCTGAGGTGGTCGTGATGTTCATTAACAACTGCCCCGATCCTGGTCTTGCTATGTCGTTCCAACTGAAGGCTCCGGAGCAGTGGACTACAGCTGAGGTGCAGGACGGCTGAATAGTCACACGAGGAATGTAAGAAAGGCAGCTCAGCCTCGTCATGCCGCCAGTTTGTCAGTCTACAGTCAGAGCCCTGTGGCCGATTCTGTTCATGCTTTCAGTCCAGCGGTGTCTCAAGGTACCTTAGCAGCATGTCAATCAGGGCCAGGACCCACCTCTTTTCCTCTTTCTTCCTTGTCCCGCAGTCATTCAAGTTCAGGTGGAGTGGTGAACCCACTTGAGCTTGCTCGCTTGACTCCACCTCCTGCAGCTGTGTCTAATTCATCTCCGGCTACCATTATTCAGCCACCCACCAAGCCTGGTGTTCAGCAGGTCATGGCTATGTTTGACAAAGTCTTGTCCCTGTGTAATGCTTCTCTTGCTACCAACCAAAGGGTTGACAATTAACAGCCAGCACGGAGACAGTCCAACCGTCCCCATACTCAGCAGCACTCTGAACCTTCCAGATGCAGAATTTGCAGTTCTACAGACCACTCAACACATGCACACTGCAGGCTGTTCAGACTGTACCTCAACTGTTTCAGCCCTGGTCATGTTAGACGGGCGTGCCCTCAGCTCTCTGGCACTCCAGAGGTGATGTCCCATTCTCCCTCCTCTGCTAATTTAAACTAGAACGCCCATGTGATGTGAGGGGTAGCATGGGCAGTGAGAGCAATACCCTCATTAACCATAGAGATGTACAGTCAATCTATGCAAACTGCCATAGCAGTCTCCCCAGTGACATCACAGTGGTTGTTGTAGGCTGTCATATAGTGGAAGTGGCTAGTGATTTGTTCTATATCCAGTTTCTGTTGGAGGTCAGGCCAGACTTGAGAGGAATGCTGGATTCGGGGAGTATGTCGTGCACACTCAGTGTAGAGGCAGAGGCCAAGCCCAAAGCTGCTGGTGTTCTCTTGAGTCCTCAGCCCGTGCCTGAGAAGGTGGTTCTTGTAGGTTGTGGTGGCCTTACAACACAACCCAGTTGCATTTATGATTTGAACATCGAGATTTATGGATAAAAGTTTATCGTGCCAGTTTTCCTTGTCCCAGGACAGAGAGATGAACTTATTATTGGAAGTAATGTCATCAGACCACTAATACAGAAGCTGAGATCAGATGAGAAGTATTGGGAGCTCATTTGCTCTAATTCTTTGCCTCCTGAGTGTGAGATGTTCCTTCAGTTACTCAGCTGTGTCACTCGTTGTTCTGGCTCTAAACCGCCTGATTAAATTGGTACTGTTAAGTTGTGGCACGCTGTCACCCTTGCTCCCCAACAATAATATCTGGTGAGGGGAAAATTACCTGGCAATGCCCCTGTCTCACCCGGGAGCACCATCATTGTGGAGCCACCTCTTCCCGCTGTGCACCCAGAAACATCATTGTCGGGTGGGTTGTAACATCCATGTGGGGTGATCGATGGGTACCAATGAAGATCCTTAACCCGACTATGAGTTCTGTTAAACTGCGTCAAAATTCTAAGGTGGCAGATGTCTACCCATTTGTTGCTGTGGAGGATCTCCCACTCTCCCAGGGCATGAATACAGTTCAGCCTGGTCAGGCTTCTGACCATGCCTCCACCTCTATAGCCACTTCCACCCCCTCTCAGCGACTAAAAGCCTGTGGCTTGGCTGATATTGACCTTGAGGGCTGTGAGGTTTCACATGAATGGAAAGAGAGGCTAGCTGATCTTGTGATTAGTTATCAGGATGTATTTTCCAAGGACAAGCTGGATTGTGGGAAAGCAAAGGACTTTGTCCATCGTATTCACCTTACTGATGACCGCCCCTTTCGGCTACCTTATCGCCGTATCCCTCCAGCACATTATCACAAACTGAGAGAGGTCCTGTCTGAGATGGAGCTAAAAGGCATAGTCAGAAAGTCAGTCAGTGAATATGCTTCACCGCTTGTCTTGGTATGGAAGAAATCTGGCGATTTAAGGATCTGCAATGATTTCTGCTGGCTTAATGCCAAAACCATCAAGGATGTTCATCCACTGCCCCATCAGGCTGATTGTCTTGCTGCTCTTGGGGGAAATGCCTTTTTCAGTACCATGGTCCTCACATTGGGGTTTTCCCCTCCATGAGGCTGACAGGTGGTACATGGCTTTCACAACACCACTGGGCCTTTATGAGTACAACAGGCTCCCCCAGGGTTTATGCAACAACCCAGCATCTTTCATGCGGATGATGATCAGTGTCTTCAGTGACTTGAACTTTTTAAGTCTTCTCTGTTATTTGGATGACCTGTTGGTCTTTGCTCCTTATGAGGAGGAAGCCCTAAAGCGGCTGGACATGGTCTTTTCACATCTCAGATCTAACAATCTGAAACTAGCACAGAGGAAATATCACTTCCTTCGAAGATTTGTGGAGTTTCTTGGCCATGTGGTTGACAGCAGTGGTGTCTCTGTTGATCAGGAGAAAGTGAAAGTGATCTCTGCTTTTAAGAAGAAAGAATGAACAATGATGGATGCATTCCATTTCAGTGGAAGGTCAAGTCTTTCCTTGGTATGGTGCTTTATTATCAGCACTTCATCCCTGACTGCTTTTCCATCACCAAGCCGCTCTTCACTCTTACTGCAGAGCAGAAGAGGAAAACTAAAGGCTCCTTTGGCCGACAGAGAGCAGGCACCTTTTGAGAATTAACTCCCCTGGATTGGACTCCTGCTTGTGAGAAGGCTTTTGAAAATCTGAAGGATGCTCTCCTGAACAGTGTGGTATGGGCACACCCAGATTTTGATAGATCTTTCATCCTCTCTACCGATGCATCACTTGATGGCCTGGGTGCCGTCCTTTCGCAGGTGTCAGTCGGCAAAGAGACAGCGAGACCTATTGCCTTTGCGAGTAAGTCCCTCACTCGCAGTCAAGCTAACTATCCAGCTCATAGGTTGGAATTCTTAGCTCTCAAGTGGGCTGTTTGTGATAAATTTAGTCATTGGCTCAAGGGTCATAAGGTCACTGTCTGGTCTGACAACAACCCACTCACATACTGACCAAGCCGAAGCTTGATGCCTGTGAGCAACATTGGGTCTCCAAACTGGCTCCATATACTTTTGAGATCAAGCACATCCCTGGTCGTTTGAATGTGGTGGCAGATAGGGACCCTTTTGTGAAGGAGCAGCTGTTATGTGAACCTTACTTTAAGCTGTTAGACCAAGCTCAGGATGTTGATTGTGGATGTGTGCAGGACGCTTTTCACCTCACCTGTCAACCATAGTCCTTGATCTCTCCCTCTTCCACCTTTAATGGTTCTCTGTCTGAGGACAACGTCTCCTCTCTTCTCTCCTCTGTGGGTGATTGTCTCTTTTACCAGACAGCATGCAGTCTCTCTTGCTGACCACCTTAGTACTTTGTTACTGCCTGGTCAAGACACTTTGCCTTGTTTGTCTCTTAGTGACCTTCAGTCGCATCAACAGCAAGATTCTACTCTCTCAAGGGTTATTTACTATGTTGAGAGGAAGACCCTCCAGGCGTGAACACTGTAATGAAAGCCAACTAACCCTGAGAGTCCTTAAACAATGGGACAAATTAACAGTCCTTAATGGTATCCT
>JAQMYF010040609.1:0-10583 GCA_030014195.1 Neosilurus mollespiculum | reverse complement strand
CATTTGAACACAGATAAGACACGTGCACTAATTACCTACTCAGGTAGTAGCTATTGGAACATTGAGTAGCAGAGCTCT
The DNA here is from genome assembly GCA_030014195.1 of Neosilurus mollespiculum. Classification (NCBI taxonomy): domain Eukaryota; kingdom Metazoa; phylum Chordata; class Actinopteri; order Siluriformes; family Plotosidae; genus Neosilurus; species Neosilurus mollespiculum. Next base: position 10,505 of record JAQMYF010040609.1, on the reverse strand, counting down.
ACTGCAAGGGACTCTGATTTCATTTTTTTGTTCTCCTTTTGTGGTATCTCTTTTTGTTAATTACAAGGTATAGCAGAGCTGTAAAGGTTTATTAATTCCTTTGTTACTGGCAATAAAATGTGTTGACTGTTCAACCCGCACACTCCACTCCTTTTGTGAGTATATTTCAGGTGTAACTATAGGACCTATACTGATGTGAGTATCTCGACCACAGAGGAAGGAAAGAGGTGCTACACTTCAATAACAGATTCATTTTTAGCATCTACATATTAAAATGGTATAGTGGATTGTACTGTCTTATAGCTGATTAAAAACCCACTATTGCTTGACATTGTATTGGGGTTAAATTTGTTACTGAAGTTTAAATGAAGTTTAATTATTTGGGGACGTCATAAGGAGTGGGGAAAAAGAATTTTCATGAAAGGACATCGTTTAATTCAGAGTCTGTTTGGAATATTTTCAGAGTTATAATTAATTTAAAGCACCTTCTATACCACGGGTAAAACAGAGCATAAATAAATGGATTAATGGTGGAATTAAAACAACCCAAAAGTATTAGTTTATAAAGGGTTTCTGTCTGTAGTTCAATAATGTAACCTAACAAACTGTAAATATAAAATGGAAGTAACCACACGAGAAACACATACTAAAATACTGAGCACTTTAGCTGCTTTTCTCTCAGATTTCATTGAATGTGGTGATTTTTTGTGTTTTAGTCTGTGTGAGATTATTAATTATTCTCTCTGATAGCAGTGGCATGTTTCTTAGCAATCACAAAAACTTGGCTATACGATATGATTATGACAGAAAGTGGAAGTATAAACACAATAAAAACATCAACTACAGACCAAACCTTATTTACAAAGGTAAAACACTCTCCAGGACACATTACATAACTTGTGAAGTTTCCACTGAAATAGTAGAATGCTGTGTTATAACCCAGACTCATACACCAGTTACAATAAACACTGTGCACTTCCTTTTCCTGGAAATTGTTTTTGTGTAGAAAAATGGATTTGAGAGAGCCAAATACCGATCCACAGAGATGAGATCCACAACAGTGTTCATGGACGTGATCATGAGGACACTAACAATTAACCACAAAAAGGTGCAGAAACCTCTCCCAAAAATCCAGCAGCACTCGATCGTCCAGATTAATGTTGGCAGCATCATTAAAGCACCGATTAAGAAATCCGACACTGCCAGAGAGAGCACGAGTGTATTGGTTGGGGTGTGAAGCTGCTTGAAGTGAAAAACAGAGATGTTGACAAGCAGATTTCCAAACACCGTTAAAAGAACCACAGCAGATCCACTCACATAGAGTAAGATATAAACTACAGGAGATACAGATCTCTCTGGACAGGAGAAATACACACAGCGATCAAATTGGTTAAACTCCATCAAATTCATGAACACACCATTTCATTAATGTTTACAGAGTTAAAACAGTATCTGAACAAAATAATAATTAATTTATGTGGTTCAAGCAACTGTGGGGTTTTTATAGTTTAGAAATTAATCACGCCCCCTCCCCAAATTTGATTGACAGCATAGTACATGATGTCATGTCTTGTTGAAAAAAAATGTATTAAGACTGGCCAGAGAATTATATACACTTTAATGCAAAATTGCATGGAGAAAATGGTTTCTTATGTCGAGAACATGCCACCCTGCGATGGCCTGGCGAGCTGTCCAGGGTGTACTTTGTCCTCGCCCAGAGTCGGCTGAGATGGGCGCCAGCCTCCCCTCGACCCTAATTAGGATTAAGCGGTTCAGAAAATGAATCAATGAATGAATTAGAACACCCTAAATGGATAAGCAATAATTTTTAATAGATTAAAGAATCACATATCTCAGCCAGACTACCAAATAAAATATTATGAAAACTTTTCCATCTACAATAAAGGAACATGTTTTATTAAAACACACAATAGTATGATTTACATAATTTGAACTCTTGACCAAATATAATTTCATTCTTATTCAAAAAAACAAAAAAACAAAAAACAACTTTATTAACACTGACCAGAGAATTATACACACTTTAATGCAAAATTGCATGGGGAAACCACTTAATCCTAATTATCGTGTGGAGGTTGGCACCCATCTCATCCGACACTGGGCAAGAGCAGAGTGCATCCTGGACAGCTCGCCAGGCCATCGCAGGGCAGAAACACGCTGACAGCAATGCAGCCTATGAAAGCCAGCAATGGTTCTTTTACACCATAGAAATAGACAGCGAGAGACATAGCTGGCCTTTGTTTGGTGGACTTGACTATCTTAAATGTAAGAGAGTTATTTTAAAATTAACATCTAAAATTTGATCAAATCTCCCCACGAGGTAGCTAAATTTGTATTACATGTATTGTTTTATTCTATCAAGCTAAAATTCTTCTTTAAATTCTCTTGTTGTGTGAACATAGGCAAAGTGCATGTGATTCAAAATCTCAGAAAAGATCTGAATCTCACAAAAGAACTGCCATAGCAATATGTCATTCATCAGAAGAATACCATAGGTGTGTTCAATTATTATACATTGGCTTGTAAAAGTGTTCAAGACAAGATGGATATTGCTGAATAGTTCCCAAGACAGAACTTGATGAGGCTATTCCATGATACTCACAGAGCCTGGGGCAAATAACTGTTATAATATGTACATGTTGAGATTTGTGGTTGACAATGTGAAAAAAATGGATAAACCAAAGAAAATAAGAGATGCAGAGAAGTTGTGGGTTAAAAGAGAGGCCCTTGAGTTGAACAGCTTGGCAGTCCATCGCAGGGCAAAACACACAACCATTCACACTTGCGTCTAGCCTAATGTGCATGTCTTTGGACTGTGGGAGGAAACTGGAGTATCTAGAGCAAACCCAAGCAAGCCTGGGGAGAGCATGCAAACTCCAAACAGAAGTGCCTGCACCAAGCCCGGGACTTGAACTTGGGACCTTCTTACTGTGAGACAGATGTGCAAACCATTATGCCACCATGCCTCCCAAGTGAAGGTGGTCTCTGTTCTTGGATAGCAGTTATACCTAGCGTAAATGGCAATCCAACATTGAAAACTTGCAAAAGAAAGTTATCTTGTGGTGAAAGTCATCTACATTGCTGCTCTAGGCTCTCATAATACCTAAGGATAAGATAAGATAATGTAAATGAGATAACTTTATCGTACAGGTACAATGTGATATTGATAACAAGATTCAGTCATAAAGTGCGTGCGACTCAAACAGCCTCTGACAACAAAGTCCAGCTCCTGGCCTGCACGTGGCGGAACGCGGGTCAATTCGCCCTGCTATTAAAAGACGCCTTCAGAACTGCAACAGAAGGTCCAGATCAGATGGCAGGCTGGTCAACCTCACCTGCCTCAGAGACAAGACAAAAGTATGTGAAGCTCTCATCAGAGACTTACTGTTCACTGACGATGCAGCAGTTGCGACCCACACCTAGCCGGAATTCCAGTCACTGATGGACCGCTTCTTCCAGGCCTGCAAGGACTTTGGACTGACCATCAGTCTAAAGAAGACAAATGTCCTGGGACAGAACACTGAAGTACCACTATTCATCACCATTGATGACTATGAACTCGATGTCATCCGTCACTTCACGTACCTTGGGTCCACCATCACTGGGAGCTTCTCCTGGAATGCAGAAATTAACAAGAGGATTGGGAAGGTAGCTCCAATGCTCACGACTAGAGTGTGGACAAATGTTTGACAGTGAAGACAAAGATGGCAGTGTATAGTGCCTGCGTCATCAGCACATGCTGGAAGGCAGAGATACGTAGACTACATATGCCAGACAGGAAAGAGGGAGACATTTACTGGCACTGAAGTCCAGGCTTTATTAAGTGTACATGTGAAAGAGGAAGCACAGCAGGATTTCTGTATCTAATAACTATATCAATAAAGTATACATTTTTGTCAATGGGTTTTGTCATGTTAGAATACATTTTAAGCGAACACCAACTATTTTACATTATTTAACATCTCTATAGTATCACTTAAAGAATTTACAGTCAACATGTAACACTTAATGATCCTGACAAAGAGGCTCTGTTTCTTTCATATTTATGCTTTTCTGCTTGTTTCCTCCAGGTACACCGCACATTAGGCTGACTGCCTGTTGGAAATTGCCCCTGGGTGTGAGTGTAAGTGTGAATGGTTGTGTGTATTGGCCTGGTAGTTTTCTGGCATGCTGTTCAGGGTGTTCCCCCACCTTCACCCAGAGTTGACTGAAGTAGGTGCTAGTCTCCCTATGACTCTAATAGGAATCAGCAGTTCAGGAAATGAGTTATCATCATAAACTGTTCTCAATTAGCACTGTACCCATGTTTGTCAGCCTTTTCAGACTATTAATCACCCTTTGTGTAGTTCCTTTGTGACTTTGTGCAAAGGATGATACTGGACTGATATGGAATGGATAAATGGAGCAAAACCTCTTGTGAGCCCTCCACAGTAAATACTTCATATCTGGAGGTCATCAAGGATGTCGCATTTTGTACAAGACGTGAGGCTAGTAAATTATTATGCTTATACCTGCACTCCTATCGTGCCTAACACAAACGCCTAACGCCTTGGCGTCCCCCCGGAAGAGCTGGTGGAATTGGTTGGGGAGAGGGACATCTGGACCTCACTGCTTAGGCTGCTGCCCCTGCGACTATTATCTGCACTACCTTCCAATATGGTCTGAATTTCAATTACTGATCTAATTAATGCTTTTTAAAAGATATTCCTGCGTACCTGCTTAAAATATAGATTTGTCCTTCCTTTCTATGTAAAATGAGGCACATAAATAGTTATGTGACTAGTCCAAGAAGCATTACTCATCATCTTCTCAGAAGCATTAACTAGAAAACTAAGGCAGTGTAGAGACCAAAGAAAAAACAAACAAACAAACTTGCAGCTGTAATTGCAGCAAAAAGTTGTTCTACAAAGAATTGACTTGGTGGGGCTGAATATAAATGCACGTCACACTTTTCAAATTTCTATTTGTGAAAAAAATACATTTTCTTCCATTTTACAATTACGTGCCTCTTAGAACAATGCTTGATACGTCGAAGTAGAGCTAAATATATTGTATGTGGGAAAAATAATAGGACTACAATTTTATCCCGACAAATAAATAAATATTTAATAGATAATAAATAAATCCCCTGATAAGTGGGCAACCATGAAACAGGCTTGTCGGGATGAAATTGTAGTCCTATTAGTTTTCCCACATACAATATATATGTGTAATTAATCATACATTTTTATATATAAAATTAGGATTAAATGATTTGTAATAATGATAGTGGAAGTTGTAGGAGAAATATAAATATATATTTTTATAAATTACGGTATAATAGCAATAATTGGGCACAGCATCAAAAAAGTGAAATGGTGCTAATCATGAAAGAACATTGATTAATGAAGAGGCTGTCTGGAATATTCTCAATGTAATCATTAATTTAAAGCACCTCTTAAACCAGGGGTAGAACAGAGCATAAATAAATGGATTAATTGTGGAATTTATACAAATAATTATTGGTACATTGTAAACTGAGTCCGCTTGTAGTTGAATGAAATAACCTAATACACTACAAATAAAATATGGAAGAAAACACATCAGAAACACAAACACTAAAATGCCGAGGACTTTAGCTGCTTTTCTCTCAGCGTTCATCGAGCCTGAAGTGAGTTTCTGTGTTTTTGTCCATAAGGGATTATTAAGCTTTCTAATAGCAGTGGCATGTTCCTTAGCAATCAGAAAAACTCGAGTGTACAATGTGATTATGACAAAAAGTGGAAATATGAACATTACAACAAGATCAATTACAGATAATATCTCATACAGAAAGATACTACATTCCCCAGGACACATTATAACATTTTTGAAGGTTCCACTAAAATAATACAATGTTATATTATAAACCAGGCACACAAGCCATTTACAATAAACCACACTGCACATTGTCCTCCTACCAATTCTGTTTGTGTACATAAAGGGGTTTGACAGTGCAAAATACCGATCCACAGAGATCAGAGCGATAGTATAGATGGATGCAGTCATGAGGAAACCACCAATCACCCAAAGACTGATGCAGAAATCTGTCCCAAAAATCCAACATGAGTCGATTGACCAGATTAACAATGGTGGCATCATTAAAGCACCAATGAGGAAATCCGACACAGCCAGAGAGAGCACAAGCATGTTAGTCGGAGTGTGAAGCTGCTTGAAATGGAAAACAGAGATGATGACGAGCAGATTTCCAAACACTGTTAGAAGAACTACAGCAGCTGAACACATGTACAGTAAAATATACAGTGCAGGAGATACAGATCTCTCTGGACAGGAGAAATAGACACAGCGATCAGATTCGTTAAACTCTGTCAGATTCATGAATACAGCATTTCACTAAATGTTTATGAGTTTAAAGCAATAATTTTATTGTTAGTCACAAAGAAATGACTTATAGCTCAAATGGTGTCTGTGCTTTTATAGTTTAAACATGACTCACGCCCCCTGAGTTTGAGTGATAGTATGATCCACATGATGTCATGATGTGTTGGAAAAGAAGGCCTCATAGGTACTGGCTTAAGAATAAAAACTGTTATTCTGTAAATATGTGCTTGAAAAAAACTCAAATTAATATGAACATAAAATTTAAATGCAGATAAATCCTTCCATACAAATAAAGAAATATTGTTTAAAAATTTGTATGTAGTTTCATTTGCTCATCTTGACACTGACAGAGAGCAGGTGGGGGTGTGTTATTCAAAATCTGACAGCTCACTGACTTTAGATGAAATTGCCTGGTTGACATTCAGTTTTAATTTAAGACAATTTTTATTTCAGTTGATATCAGCAATAACCAAGTACAAACTGGAAGTGAATGAGCTATCACACGAGCAAACACTTATTCAGTTTCCCAAAGCCCTTATGTGACAGTGAGGTTCACCACTTTATCCAAACAGTTCAACAGTTTATAAACTGAGTCTGCTTTTAACCTAATACACTGCAAATAATATATGGAAGTAAACATACAGTAAAATGCTGTAAAACAGTAAAATGCTGAGGAGTTTCACTGAGCATGAGGGGAGTTTCTGTGTTTTTTGTCCATGATGGAGTATTAAGCTTTCTACTAACAGTGGCATGATTCTTAACAATAAAAATAAATAAATAAAATAAAATAAAAAATAAAAAAGAGTAAACAATGTGATTATGACAGAAAGTGAAAATAAATTACTACAAGATCAATTACAGATAAAACCTGATACAGAACGATACTACATTCCACAGCACACCTTATAAAATTTGTGAAAGTTAGACTGAAATAATAGAATGTTGCATTATAAACCAGGCACACAAGCCATTTACAACAAACCACATTTGCACTTTGTCCTCCTTCCAATTTTGTTTGTGTACATAAAGGGGTTTGAAAGTGGCAAATACCGATACACAGAGATCAAAGCGATAGTATAGATGGATGCAGTCATGAGGAAACCACCAATCACCCAAAGACTGATGCAGAAATCTGTCCCAAAAATTACATGAGTCGATTGACCAGATTAACAATGGTGGCATCATTAAAGCACCAATGAGGAAATCCGACACAGCCAGAGAGTAGATGGTTTGAAGGAAGTGGTTTAAAGTCAGAGTTGCCTTCTCCAAGCCTTTGCTACAATAGATTTTGTCCGCTAGCCAGGACAGTTGGTTTATGAGTGTCAGGGCACGTCCACATGCCAAAAGGCCTGAATACTCCATCTCTGCGGCCCCAAATCCTCCGAGATACCTTACAGACTTAGCCTGGGGCCACAAGGTATCCAGTTTCCATATTGTGCCGCAAGGAGATGCTGTGAGCGTCTTGATTAGTGTGGTGCTTAAAGCACATGTCTTAAGCTTTTTATTTACCACAGTTATGAGCAAAAAGTGATAACAACTCTAGTACTAGAGTGCACCCGGGTCGTACTGCACTCACATTGCCCCCCTTAATAAACCAGGACACTTTAAACTTCCCGCTCTCCGAATGCTTCCGAAAACGATCTCTTCGGCATTTTCCGCCGAAACTGACTTCTGACGTCACTTACAGAAAACACTTCAGTGCGGAAGCGATTCATTCGAAATGGTGACATCTTGCGTTGTTAGCGGGTGTAGCAAAAACTACTCGGAGAACAGTTACAACCCCCACCGAGTTGTCTCTTTCCATCAGTGGCCGACTGACCCTGTAATATCCGCGAAGTGGAAGCGATTTGTGGAATCCACGAGGAAATGCAGTACCCAGTATTCACCCCGTGAAGACCGACCCACGCACAGCCCGAGGTGCCTGTAGTAAGAGATGGAGAACGACCGTGACTAAAAGCTGAATTTTCCAAGGGTACATTTACTTTTAATTATGTATAGCTCAGCTTAATCGGCCCTCATACTAGTGGCAGATACGTGTGTGTGTGTGTGTGTGTGTGTGTGTGTATAATACACACACATTACATGTACTAATACTATTACAAGCACAGTGCTAATGTAGCCTCTGGTTTTGTCATGTTTGTAGGAATAATTAATAAATAACTCAAACGTTAGATGCTTGTGATTAATTCTGGACAGAACACTTACCAGTCAATGTTGTTGGCACGATTTTCACGGCCATCATTTGCACCCATGGGCTCAACCGGGAGTGTTGTTAGCAACTGCAGCCTGTGGAGGGGCTTCCGGTTCGAACCGATAAGGCTCTATAACCGTAGCCTGTAAATTGTTTAATCCCCCATCGACACTTTCATCACTGTCCGATGTAAGTAAGTTGGGGGCTGAATAATTGTTTAAGTCCTCACGCCGATCGCTAAAAGACCCGTACGAAGGGAATGGAGAAGCTTCTCTATCGCTGGTGGCCATTGTACTAAGCTAGACTGTTGTTTTCTGGAATCTACGTCACATTGTCATGTGACCAACTTAGGCTCCGATGAGAGCATACTAGGGAATGTTCGGAAAACACTGAAGTTTCTCAGCTGGCTTTAAAAATCACAGTGTGTATTGGTTAAAAAAAAAGCCGTGGATATATTTATATAAGCCAACCAAACAATTTACATGATTTTGCATTGTTAATTAAGACATTTCCTTTAAACCGCCAGTGGAGGGCTTACAATGTCCACATGCCAAAAGGCCTGAATACTTTATCTCTGCGGTCCAAAATCCTCCAAGATCCCTTACAGACTTAGCTTGGGGCCACAGTTTAACCAGTTTCCATTTTGTGCCACAAGGTGATGCTGTGAGTGTCTTGACCAGTGTGGTGCTTAAACCACCAGGGGAGAGCTTACAAGAATTGCCTCTCATTTCACTCTCGTTTAAAGTAGTGGCTGTGGATGGAAGTGAGAAGCATTAATCAACTACACTACACTATGAGTGAATACACACCACACCATTTAATTGACTATAAAAGGAATTAAATGTAGGGGACTATATAGTGACCTCAGTGATAAAATGTTTCCTCGATGAGATACGCTGTACGCTGAGATGGGCGCCAGCCTCCCCGTGACCTTAATTAGGATTAAGCGGTTCAGAAAATGAATGAATAAATGAATAATTGGACTTGATTTTCCATAAATGTGTTTTACACTTTGGCTTAAAGGCTTAAAAGTTAATCGCAAATCTACTTACATTTACAGGACAGGCTAACGTTTATGACGATGCATTATGGGATACATTTAGTGCACTATGTAGTTCTCACATTCAGACACCAGTACAAAAAGGGCAAACTGACTATATAGTGCACTATATAGTGAGTAGGGAGTGATTTCAGACACAGGGCTAACCTTACCTTCAAATGAATTTTAACAATAAGCTTAACCATTACTTGACGAACTCTAACTCTTACCCTAACCTTAACCTAATCCTACCCTTACAACATGATTATACCCTAAGGTTTAATGATTTATGTTATGGGTACTTGTGTTTGGTCCCCATAAGGCAGACAGGTCCCCTTAATGTGACTGTGTAACAGATTTAGGTCCCCACAATATTACAGTTACCTTTCATCACATTATGGGGACTTGTTTGCCTTATGGGGACAAAACACAAGTCCCCATAACATAAATCATTAAATTTTAGGGTAAAGGTAGGTTGTGCTCATTTTGCAGTGGAAAACATAATTTTTGCTTCATAAACTTCTAATAATATGTAATGTTCTAACATTACTCAAGTTTGCATATAAATATTCTTAACAGTTGCTGGCTGCAGTTTCAACCTCACAACTGATAATTTTATCAGTTTTTAATAGGGGTAATTTTTAATTTTTAAAATATTTTTAAATTTTGCATCTACTGCAAACAGTTGTATAGCTTAGATGTTATGCACAGGATACTATGCCAAGATTTCGCTTCTGTGATTATAATGCTTAATCTATTTTTGAAATGTTTGAGTATGGTTCTGTAAGAAGAAGAAGAAAAAGCATATATTTGTTACATATACAGCACAGACCAAAAGTTTGGACACACCTTCTCATTCAATGAGTTTCCTTTCTTTTCATGACTATGAAAATT
>JAQMYF010040608.1:0-10587 GCA_030014195.1 Neosilurus mollespiculum | reverse complement strand
ACCGGAGTACCCGGAGGAAACCCACACAAGCACGGGGAGAACATGCAAACTCCACACAGAAACGCCCGAGCTGGGAACTGAACCCAGGACCTTCTTGCTGTGAGGCGGACGTGCTAACCACTACGCCACCGTGCCGCCAAAATAGTGTTTCAAGTTTAACAAATTATTGAATAATTTCCGACTTAATACCCACTTTGCTGTGATAGGTCAGATTTGTTCTGAGAAATGAAGGATATTCCATATGAGAAACTGAAGAAACCGAAGATCTCATCCAGGGTTGTGTACTACTCCCTTCCCGAAACGGAACAAACTGGCTCTAACCAGGACAGAAAGAGAAGTCTGAGGCACTTTTGCACAACTGAGCAAGAGGACAAGTACATCAGGGTCTTTGAGAAATAGATATCTGCCAGGTCCTTGATTGGCAGCTACTTTAAATAGTACCCACAAAATACCAGAATCAACTTCAACAGTGAAGAGACAACTCCTGGAGTTACAAAGAAAAAGCCATATCCAAGACTGATCAGTAAAAGGAAAAGATTAAGATGGGCAACAGAACACAGACCTCTGTATGGTGCTGAACAAATGGAACGATGATGGAGGAGATGATGGTCTAGGGTGGTTTGGTGGTGGTCAAGTGAAAGATTTGTACAAGGTAAAAGGGAGCACAGAAGGCCATCACTTAATTTTTCAACACCATGTCATGTCACTTGATTGGAGCCAGTTTCCTCCTACAGCAGGAGACCCCAAACTATACAAGAGCTATTTGGAGAGGAAGTGGTCAAGTGTTATTCTGTTAATAAAGAAGTGGCCAGCACAGTCACCGGAGCACAACCTGAATTGAGCCAACTTGTGGGCGGGACTTCAGGAAGCACGGGGTGTAATTTTTTCATATTACCTCCACAAATTTACTGCTAGAATGACAAAGATCTGCAAGGCTGTAGTAGCTGCAAATGAAGGATTTTAGATAAAAGCCAAGTTTAACGGACAAAATTATTTCACGTAATTATTATTTATAGTCTTGATGTTCGGATTATATTTTATATTTATTTTGTAACTCATTTGATGAACCCAAGTTCGTGCTTTCATGAAAAATGTGACATTTTGTTGGTGACCCCAAACTTTTGAACGTGTGTGAGTAAGAAATGATCCATTTGTTGAGGTTTTTTTTTTTTTTTGGTCTTCCATGTTCAGTGAATATGATCAAAGGCCCTTTGCTGCATTGTGCCTTTACCAGCTGTGTAGACATCAAGTTCCTTTACTCTCAAGATCAAGAACCTTAACTCTCAGAGGCCCGTCTACCACAGCTAAAGTTACTTCTGTGATATATAAAAATAACATCATTATATAATCTCATTATGAGTGGTCTTGGGCAAAGTATTCCTGGTCAAACACAGTGATGAGTAAATACACTCATCAACATTATTTTTTTATAACCATACACCATGGTTTATGAGCAGAGTCATGTTATGTTTTCTGCTACAATTCTGGTTGGATGACATTTAAAAGTAGTTTTTCCACATACGAGCAATTTCTGTTTTGCCTTGTGAATAGTAATTATAATAATAATCATAAGAATAATAGTAATAAACTAAAAAAGAAAAAGACTAATCTGAAGGGGTTCGGATATCTGATTAGGATGCTTCCTGGTCACTACCTGGTCACTATCCTATTGGAGGAGGCCCTGGAGTAGACAGAGCTTCCTGGAGTGATTATATTTTCTGTCTCTCCTGGGAACATCTCGGGATCCCCCAGGAGGCACTGGAGAGTCACTGAAGAGATTTTTTTTTTTCGTTTTCCATCGTAAGTAGAAAAAATAAATATGTACGTTACACATATCTGAGTTCTGTTCAACTCTTGATCCTGATTGGTCCAAACGTTTTGATTAACCAACAGTTTTTCATATACTCATGATATTATTTATTATTAAGCAATGTTTTTTTCCAATCTATGGAAGGAGTCTCCAGTGTTAAAGATTGGTTATTAGACTGTTTGACTAGTTTAAACTGGTTTGTTTTGTAGCATGTTCACTGATGTTTGACATTATTGGTATAAACAGATAGAAACCTGCATTTTAAATAATTTAATGGCTGATGAGTTGCTGTGGTGTAAGAGGAATTTAAAAAACACAATAGAATAGAAGTTTTATTAATTCGTAGTGATTCACAGTGACTTTGAATCGCCGCCTGAAGAGAGCACAAGGCCAGACATAGATTTGTAGCTGTTTATTTATGAATGATCAGCTGAATGTTTTTATATTTATTTACAGACTAATCCATGACTTCATGTTCGCTACCAGAACACCTGAGCAACGTAATGGATGCCTTGGGCCTACAAACATCCAGAAAACTCCAGAACATTATTGGTCTCCTCCATGCCAAACCTGAAGAATTCCGACAGACGTCCACGCGAGGCCTTGAGCCCTGAGACAGATGTCGACCATAAAGACTTTCTGATCTTTTTTTTTTTTTTCTGATTTCTGTTGTCCGGGTCACATTTTACACACCAGCTGCAACATTTTGAAGATGCCATCCCATCTATTGCATTTTGGTAAACGACCTGTGTGTCACGTGATAACGTAGTGTGTCTGGGTAGAAAGTTTTTTGCTCATGTTTTCATTCTGCTTCAGGTTTACCATGAACACAGTGAATCTCATAATACCTTCTTGCCTCTTATTGTGAAGAGTCTCTCGTGTGATGTTGATGTTCCACCAGCCGATGGCGGCATCCTGCAAGAAGTAGTGCAAATGTACCTTTCACTCAAACATGGGCAAGTCTGAAAGCTCCACAGTGGTGTTCTGTGGTGAAATGAGTCTTCCACAGAGCAACTGTGTTGCACCGTAGCAGTAGCCCAAAATGGACAATTCTCTATAGGGCGCCTTCTGTGTTTGGTATTCTTGCAAGTGTTGACATGAATCCAGAAGGAAGGCAGTAAAGAAAAAAGACGACGAATCAGTGTGTGGAAGATCGTACTTATTATTTATCATGAGGGGGAAAAAATACAAGAGTGAGTGAATGTAAGCAGTAGGAAGTATGCTAAGGGCACCTGAGACAGCCATCGAATGGTGTAATGCATGTCTGAAAAGAAGGGTGGGGCATTCAGTTGGCTGCAATCAGCAACCTCACCACTAGATGTCACTAAATCTTACACAGTGGGGCTTTACCAATCTACGTTCTATTAATACATGGCAACATTTTGAAAATTTTAATTTAAAGATTAATCATCTATCAAAGGATAATTTTGCCAAAGGTCACCAGTAGCCTCTATCTCTAGGTTTGGTGGGTTGGTGCACTGAACTCTATCCTGAAAGTTCGGGGTTCAAATCTCAATTTAGATTTTTTTTTTTTGTTTGTTTTTTTTTGTTGTTTCAAGTAAAAGATAAAAGTTTAAGATAAAATTGTTAGAAGGTGCTCAGGTGTGGAAGCGAGGGTCATTCTGTGGTACACTTTGTGGTCACTGTGAAATGATGGAGGAAGACGAGAACTCAGTAAATTGAATAAAATTATAAATCATTCCTCATTCTCTACACAAGTGTAGGGTACAAAGTGAATGGCTCTTGTACACTATCTAGTGCACTACTTTATTATATCAGAATCATCTTCCGCTTGTTCCGGGGTCGGGTCATGGTGGCAGCAGCCTAAGTAGTGAGGTCCAGACGTCCCTCTCCCCAGCCACTTCCTCCAGCTCTTCCGGGTGGACACAGAGGTGTTCCCAGACCAGCCAAGAGATATAGTCCCTCCAGCATGCTCTGGGTCATCCCCGGGGTCTCTTCCCGGTTGGACATGCCCAAAACACAACACCAGGGAGGCATTCAGGAGGCATTCTAATCAGATGCCCGAGCCACCTCAACTGGCTCCTCTTAACACGGAGGAGCCAGCGGTTCTACTCCGAGCTCCTCATGGATGGCTGAGCTTTTGACCCTATCTCTAAAGGAGAGCCCCGCCACCCTGCGAAGGATGCTCATTTCAGCTGCCTGTATCTGCGATCTTGTCCTTTTGGTCACTACCCAAAGCTCTTGACCATAGGTGAGGGTTGGAAAGTAGATCGATTGGTAAATTGAGAGCTTTGCCTTTTGGCTCAGCTCCCTCTTCACCACGACGGGCCGGTACAAGCCCCGCTTTACAGAAGAGGCTGCACCAATCTGCCTGTCAATGTCTGGTCCAATCCTTCCCTCACTCGTAAACAAGACCCGGAGATAGTTGAACTCCTCCACTTGGGGCAGGACCTCATTCCAGACCCAGAGGGTGCGTTCCACCCTTTTCCGGCCGCGAATTGCTCCAATGAGAGCTGGAGGTCCCAGCTTGATGAAGCCAAAAGGACAACATCATCCGTAAATAACAGAGATGAGATCCTATGGCCACCGAAACAGAATTCCTCAACACCACGGCTGTGCCTCGAAATTCTGTCCATAAAAATTGTAAACAGAACCGGTGACAATGGAAAGCAGTGGCGGACCCCAACCCCCATCGGAAAAGAATTCAACTTGTTACCAATGCGGACCAAGCTCTGGCTCCGGTGGTACAGAGACCTAATGGCCCGTAGCAACGGTTCCGGTACCCGTACTCCCAAAGCACACCCCACAAGATAACCCGAGGGACACGGATGAAAGCCTTTTCTAAATTCACAAAGCACGACTGGGCAAACTCCCGTGCCCCTTCCAGGATCCTGTAGAGTGTGTAGAGCTGTTCAAGAGTGCTGCAACCAGGACGAAAACCACATTGTTCCTCCTGAATCCAAGGTTCAACCATCGGCCAGATCCTTCTCTCCAGTACTCCTGCATAGACTTTCATAGGAAGGCTGAGGAGTGTGATTCCACGATAGTTAGAACACACCCTCCGGTCCCCCTTTTTAAAAAGGGGAACTACCACCCCTGTTTGCCAATCCAGAGGTATGGTCCCCGATGACTATGTGATCTTGCAGAGACATGTCAACCAAGATGGTCCTACTACATCCAGAGCCCTGAGATATTCAGGGTGGATCTCATCCACCCCCGGAGCCCCACCACCAAGGAGCTCTTTAACTACCTCGTTGACCTCAGCAATGGGCGGACACATTGGTGAAGGCAGAGATCACCTTGAACAGCTTGCCAGTTCATTGCTGGGCAGGACAAAGTCACACCCTAGATCTTCAAATGATCAGGCAATGAGCAAGGTACCTGAGAGGTCCAGTATTTCCGTGGTAAAAAGATTGGGTATAGGGAGCACTGCTTTGGGCAGTCGAGAAGAAAATAAAGTTTAAAATGTGTACAAAATATCTGGAAATATATAATAAACATTTATTATTATTATAGTTATTTGTGAACTCTGGTACTTAGTGTAAGGTGATGACTCTTTGTTTGATAAAATTCACTATTTTCAATAACACGCTTGCAAAATTTTGCCACGACCAGAAATCATTGTTCATGTGCTGTCCAGAAGGTTAGCATAAGTGATCTGGCTCTCTGTACATTTTATTGCTCAGGGTTCTACACATCCGTATAACTCGTTATGTAAAGCCTTTTGACTGCTCTTTGTGTTATTTTAGCTTATTGATGTTCAGGGAGGAAAATATCTGTGATTAATACACCAGGGTTATTTGACACAAATCTGACCAAAACACAGTTATCTGAAGAGATCGGGAGGAGTATTTATCTGTCCAGACCAGAACCTCACGCTTTTCTTAATCTTCATCCTGTTAATATCAGGTTCACTACACACGAGGAAAATGTTATAGAAAAATTAGAAAAGATTTTTGGTGAAAATCTGAGAAAATACACAATCGTTGTTTTCATTCATAAAGATCAGTTAGAGGGGAAATATGTAGATGAGAACATTCAGGAAAACCCTTCTCTCAGTAAGGTAATAGAAGAGTGTGGAGGTGGGTATCAGATCATTAACAATACACAGAGAAAGAACCAGCAGGTTACTGACGACCTGGAGAAGATTGACAGAATGATTGAGGAGAACGGAGGAAAGTACTACACCGATGAGATGTATAAGAAAGCACAACGTTTTAAAACATTTAAAAAGTTTTACCATAAATACAAGAAACCGTTGATAGTGGCTGCTAGTGTGGGAGGTGGAAGTGCAGCTATAACTGGAGCTTTTATAACAAAACAAAATGTTTTGACATTTTACAAAACAAAAGATTTTATAACAAAAACGCTTTTGTAGGACATCTTGTTGGTGCAGGTGTTGGTGTTGCAGGCTCTGCTATGTTGTAGCTGTTTCTAAAGAAAAAAAGAAAGAGGAAAGTCAAAGTGCAGTTTACAATAGAGATGAGTATAGACCCTTGTATCCACGTTCCTACAAGAAAGAGTGAGGTGTGAGCGAGATGAGTGAGGTGAAAAGGTCCCATAATACAGCAGGAGTCCATGTGTGTGAAGTGAGGAAATCAGTGAGTGTCTATATCTCTTTCTATTATATAGAGAAATATAACCTCCGTATTGTTTTTTGTTTTAAGTTTGTTTTTTATTTTTTTATATTAAAATATATTTTGTATAAATTTCCATCACAAATGTGATTAAAACCACTGAAAATCAAGCAGGTTAAAGAAATACTGAAAATCTATGTAATACGTGAACACACCCCTTTTGCACCTAGAGAGAAATCCCAGTCACAGGCTTTTAACGTTTTAAGAGTAATAATTGTGCAGTGGTGGCTCAGTGGTTAAGGCTCTGGTTTACTAATCCAAAGGATCTGGGTTCAAGCCCCAGCACCACTAAACTGCCACTGTGGGGCCCTTGAGCGAGGCCCTAAACCCTCGATTGTTCAGTTGTATAAAAATGAAAAATCCAGAGTAACGAAGGCAATAAGGGCGAGTGGATCTGATCATGAGAGTGAAGTGAGTGTTGTTACTTACAGATTGATGAGTCAGAAATGCTACAGGATTTACAGCCATGTGATTTTGAACCGTACCTGGAAAACAGTGATGAATAATTCTGAGAGGAAAGGCAGGCGGATACAGGACTACCGGTGGATATCGGCCCACTGCAGAACACTGAATGGTTTGGAACTGGTATTTTAGTCTTACTTTAGTATATATTTATAAAAGTATATATTTTTATATGTACAGTAATATGTTCCTGTGTTATTATAGCAAGAAATAATGTCACTATAACCACAAGAAACGAGGGGCTTGTTATACTAATGAAATGTTTTTTATTTTTTATAAAATAAGTATCACACAAACAGAGGATGTTTCATACAGATCACTGCTTTTATTTATTTTTCTGGGAATCCTTTGTCCACAATCCCAGTGTTGTGAAAGTTTGGCGATGTGTTTGGGGCAGAATAGACTGAGGAAGGACTTGGTACTGACTGTATTTAATCCTAAGATGTAAAACATGGCAGCAGTGGAGCTTCGGTGAAAAGGAGAAAGCTTCCATAAGTTGGCTTTAATCTAATAAATAGATATCTACTATAATCTAGATCTACAGCAGAGCCACAGAGCTAGATGTAGAACATGTGTGTGTGAGTGAGTGAGTAAGAGGTAGGGATACCCAGGTATTCATCATGTGTGGAGTCACGTGGGGACTTGTCTTCCTTATGGGGACAGAAACACATGTCCCCATGTTGTAAATTATTAAATTTTAATGCGAAGACATGTTTTAAGGTGAGGGTTTGGTTAAGGTTGGGTTAAAGAATAGCGGTATTGGTCATCCTTACTGCATAATTCATGTATATGTAATAGTGATAGACACTTACTTTAACATAAATCACCTTAAAAAAACCACAACACTACTGAATTTATTCCTTTTGTAGTTTCTCGTTTTTCACAATAAATCACCCTTGTTTTTGTTACTTGTGGTAAATAATAAGTTCGATCTTCCACATAACTTAAAATTGGAAAATATGAAACGTGATCTTAGAGACAGTGATATTACGTTAGGGTAAAAAAAAAAATTAACCTCAGAAGTGTTTCTTCCACAACAGAATATCACTGTGGAGCTTTCAGACTTACCCATGTTTGTGTAAAAGGTACTGTATAAATTAGCTCCACTGCTTGCAGGATGGCGCCATCTGCTGGTGGAACATGTCAACAGCACCCGTGAGAAGCTTCAAAAGGACTGAGACTCATTGTGTGTTCAAAAAATAAACAATAGCAAAATTAAAATGGAATCATTTATGCTTTTGACCAATCAGAGGTGAGAAGGTTTTATGAGATTTATCATGTTTATGGATATATACACAATACAGAGCCTTAAACCTGAAGCAGAATGAAAACATGAGCACAAAACTTTCTACCCAGACACATTACGTTATCATGTGACGCACAGGTCGTTTACCAAAATGAAATAGATGGGATAGCGTCTTCAAAATGTTGCAGCTGGTGTGTAAAATGTGGCCGGGACGCCAGAAGTCAAAAAAGAAAAAAGATCAGAGTGACTTTATGATCTACATCTGCCTTGGTGTTGAGGCCTCGTATGGCAGTGACGGTAGGCGAGAGCCTGCGTGGAAAAGGTTTAGCCATCTGTGGGAATTCTTTAGGTTTGGAACAGAATAGAGGCCTCTGGAGCGTTCTGGACGTTTGTAGGCCCAAAGCATCCATCACCTTGCTCAGGTGATCTGGGAGAGGAAATGAAATCATGCATTAATCTGTGATTTGGGGGGCCATGTGCTCACTTCAAGTGACAACTCCAAGTCTCTATCAATCATTGAGAATTAAAAGAACTTCTTTGTGTTTTTTATTCCTCTTACACCACAGCAAGTCTTCAGCCATTAAATTATTTAAAACACTTAGTTTCTATCTGTTTATACCACTAATGTCAAATATCAGTGAACAAAGTATATGGAAAGGTATACGTAGCTTCTGGAATCAGCTTGTCATGTTACATCCAATCAATCCAGGTTAAACTATTTGAACAATAACCAGTCTTTAACAATAGGGACTCCTTCCATTGATTGGAAATAAACATTGCTTAATGTTGCCATAGCAACAGTTTCACATTAAAGAAATAACATTATTTTAAAAAAAAAAACAAACAAACAAAAAAAAAACTGTGGCTGGGAGATGTCAACTACAGACTGACTAGACTGGACACTGGTATAAGCGCTGGTGTCTTTCATGTAGTGAACTTGCCACAATTGAGGGTGGGGGGGGGGTGTATGTAACAGTCAGAGTTCAGCTGTAATGCATGGTGTCTGTCTTTTGCACTGTGCTCCTCTTAATTAGTTACACATCCGGTCTCCCTATTTTTGCTACATATAACGAGTCCATGCAGGAGGTTATTGTTTATGTATGAACAATATCTGTAGTGCTGTATGACCTGGTTTTATATGTATATGAATATAAGTATAATCTTGTTACTTTAATGCTAATTAAAGCTGCAGTATGGAAATCCCACCACTTTATCTCTCGCCTGTCTCTAATGCTACGAAGCTTTGCTACGGTTAGGTTCCATCACCTGCAAACCTGAGCGACTTACAGGACTGCTTTAAAAGAATACATTATCATTGTTTACCATCAGTCAAAACTCAGTGGTTAGTTGGTTTTTGTGTGTGTGTGTGTGAAAAACATTGTGCTAATATTACAGCTAAACTAGGCCATGATGCGGTGTTTTTAACCAGTGTTACCAGAGCAGGCACATTTTTATGCACCTCTGTATGTTCACATCCTGTTTAGACAGAGACTTCCTGTGTGCAAAAGGCACAGAACAGCACTGTGTGTGATCGGGTTTCAACTCAAATAACTCTATTTGAGTGCTTTAACAGTGTAATAACGAATCTTTAACACTGGAGACTCCTTCCATAGATTAGAAATAAACATTGCCTAACGTTGCCATATCAAAAGTTTTGCGTTAAAGAAATAATGACTGGTGGAGCGAACACACATGTTCATTCACCTTTCGTGTGTTTTATGTACTCGGACACACACATGCTCTGTCTAACTTAAAGAATTAGATCCTGGCGTTAGACCTATTGGAAAGTTCCTGTCTATGTAAATGTAATGATTATCATAAACAGAAACGTTCCAATAGGTCTAACGCCAGGATCTAATTCTTTAAGTTAGACAGAGCATGTGTGCAAAAAGTAATAACCTGTTGGTTAATCAAAACTTTCGGACCAATCAGAATAAAAAGTTCCAACAGCACTCAGGTATGTATAATCTCTATAGAAAATATTTTCTGCATGCGGTTGCTTTTTTTTTTTTTTTTAGGCCAAATGAGCTATTCTAATGCTGCAGATTTCCAGTGTGTTGTAGTCTATCTGTTACAGCTGTTGTTTTCAGACTCTCCTGAATGCAATTCCTGTTAGATCGTCATGATAATGCACTCTTTCCTTCTATGTACTCTTCTCCAGGGATATGTTCATTTTCCAGTTTCCAGGTCATATGGATCTAATATAGCACAAAAATGTCACTCCTTACGAGGGCGTAACGCAGTTAGATCTACTTGCCAATTTTGTTTTCCTGCAGCGGGATAGGCTGTGCCAGGAGTAGGATTTCCTCCTCGCAGAAAAAGAAATTGGCAAGTAGATCCAGCCATACTGTTAGCGCAAACATGATAATTTTACATGCTTTACTATAAGCTACATTTCTGGGCAGCCGGATGAAAGTCCGCTTTAGGTAGAGACGCTTTTTTCCAAAGCATTGTGGTAGCTTTCCCCCCCC
>JAQMYF010040607.1:0-10590 GCA_030014195.1 Neosilurus mollespiculum | reverse complement strand
GGTGACCCTACCAGGGGCATAATGCCCCCGACAACATAGCTCCCAGGATCATTAGGACACGTAAACCCCTCCACCACAATAAGGTGGCGATTCGAGGAGGGGTAAAAAAAACCCAAAAAACATATATCCAATATTTTTAATATATTCTTATTTTCACAAATGAGGTACGAAACTGCTACTTTTTCAAGCATCATTGTAATGACAACAAATTTTGATTCAGTTAAAAGAATGTTCTAAATGCCTTCAAAAACTGATGGGAAAAAATGGATGCATTTCTACTCAATTGTGTAGGAGTGTTCATTCCAAATAGAAGCTATAGCCTACATTCACATTGTGTACCTCAGTGCAGGTCAGTTGAAGGTGAACTGTAACACACACACACACACACACACACAGCTTCCACAGTGACACAGCTTATCACTGCGCAACACAAAGCAAAGTTTGAAGTTTGGTAATGTGTCACAAAAACATCAGGTTTATTTTTTAATGAAACCAAATGACCTTATACTAACTGAAACATTACTGCATGACTTCTGTAGATGGATATCAGAAAACTGTTTGCAGAAAGAGGGATGCAGTAAGGAGAAATAAGAAAGAGAGAGATATGCTCGGGCTGCAATATGTGATGAATTCGCCTGCTAAAACTGTTAAACATAAGTGCCAAATATAATGTGCTGTTTCGATGGCGTCACATTCTTGCTGTCTTAGCAGTTGAGTCGGAACAAGTTTAAAAGCTGAGTTATTCTCAAGTGATTGAACAATAGGCAGTACACATAAGTGCTTAAAAAATAAATAAACTCAGTTTAGAATGACGGCACAGTGAAATAGTGATGAGCATGTCCGCAAGATGGTCCTGGGTTTGAGTCCCTGGCTGGGTGAGGGCATTTCTCTGTGGGGTTTGCATGTTCTCCCTGCGCCTGCATGGGTTTCCCCCAGGTACTCTGGTTTCCTTCCACAGACCAAATACATGCACATTAGGCTAACTGGCTGTGTCAAACTGCTCCAAGTGTAAGAGTGAATAGTCGTGTGTGTTGGCTCTGTGATGGTCTGGCTAGCTGTTTAGGATATATTGCTCCTTTTTCAAGTGTTGGCTGTGATAGGCTCCACCGTAGTACTATTATGTGGTACAGCAAATGGGCATCAGCCCCACATTCCCCACTCCCTATGTTCCCAGTCCCTATGTTCCCCACTACTTATGTTCCCCGGTCCTTAATAAATTAATGGATCTTCAAAGTAACAATTTATGAATATATTAGAGATTTCACATTTCCAATGTTATTAGGATAAGGGAACATAGATACTGAGGAGCATAGGTACTGGGGTACAAAGACAGGGATCCCATCAAAGGAGTGATTGAATAAGTTTAGACTGAACTGAATTATCACTTGCCCTGAATGTTGATGAGGAGAGTTCACTGACTTAAGTCATTGTTTGTCATTATTTGGATGTTCATTATCTCAGTATAAATATCATCATATACAAAAGATATGCATCATTTGAAAGCCTATTTTGGGATCTATTAGATAAGTACAAAATGTAATTCTTGGAAAAAAAGACCCATGTGACTGGTTTGGTGCTTGAGGGTCATGAATGTTTGGGGATTTATTATGTTGTTTATCATGTATGTGGGTGCATGATGTCAGTAAGTGAATATGGAAAGAATAGACACATCTGGAAATAATTTAATGCAGAGTGCAGCACTGTTTTGGCATTCAAGATAGACATGTGCATAGTGGGTGAAAATGTCATGACAGATGGGGCTTTTTACTCTCACAAAGCCTAGGTGTGGGTTGAGCGATATTAAGCCCACATACTGTCAAAAGCTTTAATAAAAATTGAAAAGGGTGGAAGAAGTCAGAATGCAAATTAGTTTTCTCAAGTAGCTCAACCAATTTCACAAGATATCAATTAATTAAAAATCCCACCTTTGGAAACTGAAGACTGTAATAGACAACATAAAAGCTCATTATTCATGGATCATTGCTATTGATCAAAGCTAACAGACAATGATTTGCAACATTATTGCGACATTGCATAAAGGTCATAATTTGGGTGGCTGCATAATACGTTATCTGAACATTGTGACAGTGTAAAACCATTAATGTTTATTAAGAACATGTACATGACTTTTACGCTTGGACGTTGCCAAAATGTCGCACACATCCAGGCCCCAGGTACAGTGCTATCTAGTATGGGACAAGGATTGTCTATACTGGGGTTTTCTTTTTTAGTGAATCATAGCTATATCAGCTATAAATACATATATGAAACTTAAATTTGCCATATTTTTTGTTTTGTTTTTTGGGTACCCAAGATACAGAAAAAACTTTCCAGAATGACTTTCACAGCTTATTAATTTTTTAATAGCATCACAAAAATGCCAATTTATCCATTTTCAAACAATTCAAACAGTTATTCTGTTGAGATAGTTCAAGGGATTATCTTTATATTGTAGATTTCGCTTTCTCAGGGTATAGGCAAAATGAGTGTGAATTATCATTGTCATCATTTGTGGGGTTTTTGAGTTATTGTTTCTTGAAAATCAGACAGCACTGAAGAAATAGCAAAATTAGGCCTCGAGATGCAATCTGATTTTACCATGTAGGCAAATACTCATCTACTTCAAATTTTTTTGAAAAAGAGTCTGTTGATAAACCTTGATAAACTTTGTGTCATATTTTATTTATATAACTCAAATGCCTTTATAATGAAAAAATAATCTAATCAAGGTACCATAAACTGTTTATGTAAAATTTTTAGTTTTATTGTCATTTTTAAAGACAATATCTCACGGTCTCTGTATTGCTGGAGCCAGAGCTTGGTCCGCATTGGTAACAACATGTCGAATTTGTTTCCAGTAGGGGTTGGACTCCGCCAATTCTGCCCTTTGTCACCGGTTCTGTTCATAATTTTTATGGATAGAATTTCTAGGCGCAGTCAAGGTATTGAGCAGTTCTGGTTTGGTGGCCATAGGATCTCGTCTCTTCTTTTTGTGGATGACGTCCTTTTGGCTTCATCGAGCCAGGACCTTCAGCTCTCGCTGGAGCGATTCGCAGCTGAGTGTGAAGCAACCGGGATGAGAGTCAGCACCTCCAAGTCCGAGGCCATGGTTCTCAGTCGGAAAAGGGTGGAATGCACCCTCTGGGTCTGGAATGAGATCTTGCCCCAAGTGGAGAAGTTCAAGTATCTCCGGGTCTTGTTCACGAGTGATGAAATGATGGAGCGGGAGATTGACAGGCGGATCGGTCATAAGGACCTATGGTCATGAGCTTTGGGTAGTGACCAAAAGAACGAGATTGTGAATACAAGTGGTTAAAATGAGGTTCCTTCACAGGGTGGCAGGTTTCTCCCTTAGAGATAGGGTGAGAAGTTCTGTCATCCGGGAGGAGCTCGGAGTAGAACCACTGCTCCTTCACCTTGAGAGGAGCTAGTTAAGGTGGCTCGGGCATCTGATTAGAATCCCTCCCAAACGCCTCCCTGGTGTGGTGTTTTGGGCATGTCCAATTGGGAAGAGACCCCAGGGCCGACCCAAAACATGCTGAAGAGACTGTCTCTTGGCTGGTCTTGGAACGCCTTGGCATTTCTCCCGGAAGAGCTGAAGGAAGTGGCTGGGGAGAGGAACGTCTGGACCTCACTGCTTAGGCTGCTGCCCCTGCCCCGTACCCCGTAAGAAGCAAAAGAAGATGAATAATTGAATAAATATCTTGGCAATTAATTCAAGTATGAAGCTCAAATTTGGTACCTGCAATACCTGCCACCCATAAATACAAAAAAAAAAAACATTTCAAATATGGATTTCTGGACCCATTTGTTTTTTATGGCATCATAAAAATGGCAATTCATTAATTTTCACAATTTGTTACACAATTTTAGGAAGCTACATCAGGAAGAAGATCTGAGGGATAATCTTGATATTATAAAGTTCACTTCTCTAAGTTACTGATTCTCTTTTCAAATTATAATGCTTTTCAGTGTAGAATGTTCTGTGTCACTGCAGATTGAAAATCATACATGAACGCAAAGTATAAGGAGTAGTTCAACATTTGTAATATTTTCACAAGCGTGCAGAGTACACTTTTTCAAAACCCCTCTACCCCCCCCAAAAGAAAATCATGAAAAGAAAATTTGAAATGTTGATTTTCCAAGTGCATGGGGGACAGGAAAATTCACAGCATGAAGAACAATGTAACGTCTAAAACATGTATTGAATAATAAGCCAAAGATTTAGAGTTATAACAGTAATGCCTGCGCTTTCAGTTTTGTACATTTACAGGGCTGCTATTACATGCAAATGTGTATTTATCTCAGCATCATTCTGTTGTTGTTGATTTTTTATGCTTGAACTGGAATGAGGGAATGGTTTATTTTCACTAGATTTCCCTGCCATCAAATAATAATAAATAAATATGGTTTGCATGAGCAGCCCTGTGTAAAGGAGTTTTTAGATCTTTGTACTAGTAAAATACTAATACTAGAATCTATAGTGAAATCCACAATAGACTGAAAATTCTTTGAATGATCTTTATAGTCATTTGCAGCATCACTTATACAGTCAATTCAATCTTATCAAAAATATGACCAAGTATCAAACAAAAGTATGGAAATGTTTGCAAAAATTCATCACGGAAGCAGGACATCCATTTTTCAGTCCCTTTGCAGCATAAACAAGAACAGCCAGGTCTAAACACCATCACTAAACCTGCACCCTCCACACAGCAGAAGACTAGAGTTATAAGACCCACAACACAGTGCGAGGAAGTCCGGTACGTACAAAATATAAAGCATTACTGGTAAAATTTTATCCAACCCAGACTTTGCACTGAATTTTTATTTTTATTACTGTTTTGTAATAAATGTGATGTTGGTTCAGTGCATGTTATTCTAACTATACAACTGTTTTCTTCAGCTGTAATACCTGTAATATTAAAATCTTGTTTTCCATTTTACTGCCATATCTTATTTTCAATCAGCACTGACACAGAACTCCTTACAGTGATGAGCATGATATTTTAAAGAAAGAAAAGCAGTATCCTGGAGAGATGAATTTTGTAATATCAAGATTATCTCTTAATTATTTTTCTGTTGTAGCTTTGTAAAATTGTGTAACAAATTGCAAAAATGAAGTGTTCCAGATATTGTAAATACAAATTTAAGCTTCACACTTGAATTCATTGCGGAATGTGTTTTAAAAATGCCAGTAAATCTGAAAATTCATTTGGGACAGGTTACGGTACTCTACTATGAAAATTATTTTCATTATGAAGGCATTTGAGTTAGATAGGAAAAAATCTGGACACAAAGTCGGTTTATCAACAAACTTTAAAAAAAAACCTTTTGAGGTAGCTGAGTACTTGCCCACATGGTCAAATCAGACTGTGCCTAGAGGCCTATTTTTGCTATTTTACAGTGCTGTCCGATTTTCAAGAGACAATAACTCAATAATCCATCAAGGGATGGCCATAATGTTTCACACACTTTAAGTCAGTACCTGTCATGCCCATGCCTGATTTGTGGCCCGACTCTCACATGCATTGTTTCCAGTTTTTCCGAGGGTTAATGATTATCATCTGCTCCTTGTTTCCCATCAGTTCCCCTATTTAGCCCTCCGGCTAGCACCACTCCAGGTTCCTCATAGTGTCCTCATTAGACCTAACATTAATCTCTCGTTAACTTTCCCCTGGGTTCCACATTATCCCGCTACTGCTTCACGATGTGGACTCCGTGGTACTCACCTCCCATTCCTCGTCTGCGGCGTTTCCAGCTCCATCCTCTCCCGAGCTCTGTGGACTTTCTCCTGTGGTTCAGCCACTTCCTGGTTTGGTATACCCGCCGTTTGGTTCAGTTAGCCCCCCGTGTCTTGTTTACTTTCTAAGTCCTTAGTTTGTGTTTGTTGTGGCTCTCAAAGCCCGTTTCTGTTGTATTTAATACATTTATGTTCCTTTGGCACTCTGGGCTCTGGGAGTCTGACTACACCCGTAACAGTACCCTAAGAAAGTGAAATATACAATATGAAGATAATTCCTTGAACCATCGAAACAGAATAACTGTTTGAATTGTTTGAAAATGGAGAAATTGATAACAACTTCTGACAACTCTTTGAGACATTTATTAAAAATGTTACCTGTAACATTTGAACAAGGCTTCTTGGAATCTAAAATAAACATTATTGCAACTTAAATTGTTAATTTGTATTATGCATATGGCATTCTGCGCCACAGTGTAATGAAAGCAAACATGGAAAACAATCCACACACACACCAGCCAACACGGCTTTTCTCATGCTTACACCTCTGTTTTCCAGGTGTAGTGAAAGGAATTAAAACGTAAGCATACAAAACACACATCCCGGCACATTTGATGTCCATAAGCCCTGGAAAGTCACAGTTATTACTTTAGTTCCACTGAAGAGAATGAAAATTGGACTAAATTATTACCCAGCCAAAATGCTATAGAACAATACAACATTGCACTGCAATATTTTTTTCAGGATTTTGTGATAGCACCATATGTTATAAAATGTACAAAATTCATGTCATTATTGTCGCCCCCTGGTGATTTTTGTTTCAAGGCTAATTACCCAGTGAGGCAGAACATATCCACAAGGAAAATGTTACTGTACCAGAATCAGAGACAGTTGAGACAAGGACGTGATGTACATCTCCATTTTTACTTCTTTTTAATAGCTGATGTAAAAGGAATGTTAGGGACAGAATTTACAGTGTAATTTTGCAATAATAAAAATGATAAACCCTTAATTAATAAAGATATCAGTATACTTGCCTGGGTGGCTGCTTGTGACTTTTATTCTGATTTTACACTAGAAATGCACCATTTTGTGAACATTTGAACATTTTAAACAGGATTAAGATTATACTTACCCATATTTAGTAAGTTTATTTTTTTAGTATCACTCTCACACTGCTTGCAATTAACAGTTTCCCATTGACTCTCAGAAAATCCTCTAAACTAAGTGAAATTGGACAGCAATAGTCCACCTTACATTCTCTTTACAGATAGGTTCACATTAGACTTTCCCAAAATCTCTTTTGAGTTTATTCCAATCTGACTTTCTTCAAAAATCAAGTTAGGCCCAAAGGGTAGAATTTCATCATCATCAGGCTATAGATTATATATTTGAATTCCAGCTGCTGCCATGCATTTTAGCACTGTTGGGAAGGTTATTATATATATTTTTAAATATTATAGGGTACAAATTACTAGTTATCCTGTTAAAAATAGAATGCAACTATTTTATTTACATAATCAAAGTAATGCAAGTTATAACATTTTACAAATTTTTTTTGATTGATTGCTTTTCTAACAAATGTTTAAAGAGGGCAACAAAAACTGATAGATCCTGAAAACATAAAACTTAAACAATGCTATGTACACCTCACAACAATACTCAAAACTGATTACTCAAGTACAATGGCTTGCAAAATTCCCTCCTTGGAAATTTGCCTATTTTTTTGCCTATTTTGTTGCCTTACAACCTGTAATCTAAATGTTGTTTTTTTTTTTTTTTACTGGATTTTATGTAATGGACCTACTCAAAGTAGTCCAAATAATAGTAAAATGAAAATAAATACATAAACAAACAAACAAACAAATAAATAAATAAATGGGGGCAGTCGTGGCCCGGTGGTAGGGTGCTGGATTACTGATCCCAAGGTCGGGAGTTAAAGCCCCACTATCAACGGAATGTCACTGCTGTCCCCTCCAGTGCAGCTAACTGGGTTATCAAAGGCCGGCCATGTCTCTCACTGTGTATGGTGAGAGGCATGTAAAAGAACCGTTGCTGATTAATAATAAATTAGGATTAAGCGGTTCAGAAAATGAAATAAATTGTGCTCCATATCTGCACATTTTAAATGCCACAGTATATGTATGATACCATTTTTTTTATTATTATTTTTAATTCTTATTATATTCTCTATACAGAATATACAGATTGCTAAAACCAAATTTCACAACCTAATGATCTCTAAGTTAAAAACACAATGTTGAATTAAGTTAATGTGTGTTATAAGAGCTTAAATAGGCTGCCTACATAACTATTCAATAAGATTTTTTAAATTGTTATTAAGTTACAGTAATCATAAATTTAGTTGTGGCTGTTTAAAAGGTGTCTGTTAGCATTAGTAATTAATTTATCATTAATGTCATTATTGTCATTAAATTGTCATTAATAATTTGGCCCATTGTTTAGGCACTAAATAAAATTTAGAGCCAAGTCTTAAACACATGAAGTACCACCCATTGCACCATGTTTTTTATTTTATGTGACTTATCGCAGTTACATTACCTTACCCGTAGATGTTTCCTAAAGTGTGATATTGAGCATACTGATGTTAGCAGCATTTTACAAAAGAATATAATGGAATTTTCTGGACTGAAAGTCATTCTTGTCTGACATGTCTGCCTTCCTTGGCAATTATTGTGAATTGCCAAAATGAAGTGTGGTAGATCATACCTATTAATATTCATAAAAGAAGTGCTACCTAATTAGCAGATGCTCTGACATGTTGCGTGTGTGCTTAAAGCCTTTAAAAACCATGTCAACCCTAAATGGCTGTCATCACAGAATTTCACCCTTCTAGCCCTAATTATTTCTGCAGGCACTGTCATTTCTTTTACATATTCTCTTTTTTTTCCCGTGGCTTATAGTGTATAGATATTGGTGGCAATAGTAAAAAAAATGCATGTGAGTGTGTATGTAAAAAATTTATTACAATTACCCTATTAAATAATTAAAATAATTGTTTTAGTATACACTACACAAGAGCAAGAGAAAAGCAAGCTAAAACAAGATTTATGATGGTTAATTTTTACATTTTTAAAGGAGTACAGTGATCATGCATGCCCCATTACAACATATTTTAACCTCGTTCAAGGTTTGTATACTACACAGAAACATAAGTAAAGCGACTTTAATGACAGTGTCTTTTTAAACACATTCAGAGGTTTAGTATATACCACATGGGAATATAAGTAAAGCAAATTAAAATAAAAATGTTTTGGTTTATTTTTTCATTTTTAAAATGTGACAATGATCACACATGATTCATTTCATTGGTCACATGCGCTCCATGACGGCATCTTTTAAAACTTATTCAAAGTTTAAATAAAGTGCTTTTTTTACTTGAAAAATGTGATGCCCATAGAGTATAGTATGTTGTTGAGTTTTTACTACTTCAGAATTATTGATCCTGATAAGGCAATGATTTTGCCCACTGTTTTGATTCAAGCTTTATCCTGAACTTGCAAGGTTGGTAATATCTACTATCCTGAGATAGTCAACCAATCAGTTTATGCCATTCCTGTGTAGTATGTACTAAATGTATTTGTAGTATGTACATGCAATAGAAACAGTGAAATTACCTGTCAACAGCAATAGCAACCAGAGTAAAGACTGAGGCAGAGACAGATATGCCCTGGACCATACCACTCATTTTGCAAACCATGCTTCCAAATGGCCAGCCTATGAAGGAGAAAGAGGCAATGAATTTTCTCTGAATTATAGTCAAGCAGTTGTATATAAACCACACTTTCATATTAAGTTTATATGCTTTTAGCATATTACTTCCTCCATTAATGGAACCTTCATCATTTAACCTACAATTACCTGGGTAAAGGTTTTGGTGTAAGATTAATTTTGCTTTACTTTTGAGATGCCCTAGTTGTTTAGCTAGGCTTACCTACCTGTAAAGTTTTTCACCTACGAGAAAGGATTTGGGATACAAGCTACTATATTACTATTATATATAGTAAAGTATAAACTATCCATATCACAGGTGTATAAATAAAATATACAGCCATACAGCCATACAACCATAATACTGGAGCATCCATCCATATATTATCTGTATTGCCTATTTATCCAGGTCACAGTAGATGCTGAAACAATCATAATTACTAGGTAAAAAGTGGGGTACACCCTAAAACAGACAAACAATCTAATGCAGAGGCAACCAACCATCCACACTGACATGCACACTTATGGCCAATTTAAAGTATGCCATCTGACATAATGTGCATGTCTTTGGTCTAAGAGCGGAAACTGGAGCACACAGAGGAAATGCTGGCAAGCACAGGGAGAACATCCAAACTTAATACAGAAAGACCTTCTCACACTGCTAACCACTAATTCTCTCATCAAGAAGTAATTATCAATAATAAAAAGTTGGTGCCACTATTATAGGTACTCCTGAATCAAATATTTGTAGAACTACAAAGTCTTTTTTGGAAAATACAGAACAGGACATTTGAGACCATTCCAATCAATAGAATTTGTACAGATCCTCTATGGTTCTTGGTCCACTGTTTTATTTATTTATTTATTTATTATTTAAATTTTTTTTTAAAGCATAATTCTCTTTTATAATCTCCTTTCATGTGAGATAAAGCTTCTTCATTAAAAGGTGGATTTTTTGGTAACACTTCTTATTAATGTATAAAGGATTCCCACATTTGAGCAAAGCACTGTAATTAATTCAATTCAAATTTCAATCACCGGGCGGCACGGTGGCGCAGTGGTTAGCATGTCCGCCTCACAGCAAGAAGGTCCTGGGTTCGATTCCCAGCTCGGGC
>JAQMYF010040606.1:0-10590 GCA_030014195.1 Neosilurus mollespiculum | reverse complement strand
TATATATAAAAGTGTTTTGCCAAAATTCAACAAGAATTCCAAAATGTCATTATTTTATTGACATTTAACAATGGCAGTGTGGTAAATAAACAGGTATATGACAAGGTATTAATGGTCTGTATTGGCGAGTTGTTAGTGCTGGACTTGTGGTGTGGACCATAGAATCCGTAAAAAGTGAAAAAAAGTGGTGTTGTTACGTGCCCAAACATGTGCGCCATAATTGTTGCTACCGCACAGCTGTACTGCACGTTTTCTGTTGGGGTCCGTGTGGAGATTCATCTCGTTTCCGAGCAGGTTGGGTTTCATAATGCAAAATGAAGGTGCTGTTCCCTTTCCCCACTTTCCATTCGGGCTTGTACTATCAGTACAGGTTCCATTAAGAGGCGGTGTAATCCTTGTCTACTTAAAAATTAGTGCCAGGTAATTTTTCTTATTTTTTAACCAAGTCCAGCAAGCATGACGTCAGGTGACGTCATTAGTCCTGTTTTTATTGATATTCACGAGATTGATGACTTAGTTGTTGAGGCAGGAATTTTCATAAACGTTTTCACCTATTTAATTTCTATTACCACGGTATGTTATGAATTATAAAACTAGTTATAAACACAGTATATTGAATGTGGAGCTGTGTACAGTTAGCAAATGTATTTTGTTGTGTTTAAGAGACATCAGACGAATAAACACACAAACACCTGTTAGAGACTCTCCACTGGTTCTTCCTAAGGGCTACTACACTGAGCCAAGCCCAGCATATTATTAAAGTATGTAATGTGTTTTGCATTACGAACAGTGTACACACAGAACCACATGGTTTATTAGGTGTTTCCTTCAACCCAAAGAACCAACCTGGCAAAACTGTGTGATAACTAGATTAGGTTAAGTTAAATGAACATGGACAGACCGTGCCCAGCATTCATTCTGTTATTTGTAGTGACTGTCATTTGTGCTACTTTTAATGCATTTTTTGCCCCTAAAAAGGCATACATTTATGGACCAGTTGCAATTTGTACGGACCAGTAGTGATTCAGGGCTACTGGTCCATACAGAGCAGTAGCAGTTTCCATGAGTTTTCCACACTTCAATGGCACATTGAATTTCCAAATTTCTGGCATTTCACTATCTCATGTTACTGCCATTAGCATCATTAATGATCACCAGAGCGATTTTATGGTTGACAGAGATACCAGCCCACACCATTACACCCGCACCACTCCATCAACGTTGCGATGTACGCAGCTCTGCGCATATCTCTCCCCAGGGTGACAACACACCCGTTGACATTCCTCGCTCCTGTACTGATTGAATCTGGACTTGTCAGAGAAGAGAACTTCACACTAGTGTGCCTGAGTCCAGGGAAGGTGGTGCTGGGCCCATACCACCTGGTTCTGGTGACGTTCATCAGTCAGGAGAGGTCCAATTTTCGGTCTTTTTGCCGCAAAGTTGGAAGCGTGTAGGCACCGACGTACAGTACTGGTATTGATGCGCGGCTGGCGCCTGCCTGGACTCTCTGCAGCCTCTAGGCAGCCGTCTGGAACCTGTCCCGCAGGTGCTGCATCACAGTGTGACGGTCGCCAGCCTTGGTCATCACTCTTTTGCATCCAGGATGTTTTTTTATCCCTCACAGACTGGGTTTCTTTCAACCGGCGTCATAAGTTCATTATTGTCTCAGAAAGGTAGGGCATAATGGCGTCCAGGACAATGAAAAAAAAAAAAAAAATCAGCGTGGCTTTATATGGAAAACAAAAACCAATCCTAAAAACTCACAGGATTGGCAGCACAACACAGCAACAACAAATTGCAATTCAAGTGCAGTCAGATGTGATAGTCAGTGGCAAAACAACCACCCAGGTATGAGTATTAAATACAAATACTGAACTCAATCTAAAACTAGTGTGGTATTGTAAGTGTTAAGTTTTCATTGATGCTGAGTGTACACACCCTTCATTACAAAGTTTTATCTGTGAAACTCATTTTTATATTAGTACCTATCTATGCAGAGAACATCAGGAGTAAAAGTGTTGTCTGATGGTCAAAGAGGCGTATTGTGGGTGAATCTGAGGATGGACTTAGCCACTGTCAGGTTGCACAAAACCTTGAGGCCCTCTTCCACAGTCAACAGAGTGATTGTACTATTGACCAACAACAAATCAATCAACAACATCCTGCTCAGGTCGACTTGGACCCTCTGACAGGGGTCTCCAGACTGTTGAGTGGACCGTTGAAAATAATCCCCGTTGTAAGAAAACTGATATTGTAGAGAAATTGAGTGAGTCGGACTACTGCTGTGAGGAATACCCCAAAGCTGTAATTGCAGCAAAAGGTGGTTTTACAAAGTATTTACCCAGAGGGCTGAATACAACTGCACACCACACTTTTTAGATTTTTATTTGTAAAACCATGTATCATTTACACTTCACAATTATGCACCACTTTGTGTTGGTCTATGTCATATGGTCTATATCCCGATAATATACAGTACATTTATGTTTGTGGCTGTTAAGTGACCAAATGTGGAAAAATTCAAGGGGTGTGAAAACTTTTGCAAGCCACTATATATTTGTGTATAAATCTTTCAAAAACAATGGAGTCTATTTACTTTTGATATGTCACTTTATATAATTATATATTTTCCTGAATAAATGGCCAAGTTATTATAAGAATATTTTAAAAATATAAGAATATTTTAGAGTGAAGTACCTACACGGACTTTCAGAAGAAAAATAGTGCAGTACACATGCATGTTACCCCATGTAAGAACCACCTGAAGGTAGCCGATGTAGGTACTTTGCTCTGGTAAGTGTGTGCTGCGATTGACAAGGGTGTGGTGTGATGTGTTGAGCACTTATGCAAAGGTGAACGATTACCTTTTAGGACTTGGGTGAAATTCTGAAATTGGTGTTTTAAAGTAGATTTATGGAGAAATCTAGAAAATTTTAAAGAAACTTTCAAGCACCACTGATTTAGTTGAGAATGTGAAACAGACTTTTTGACCTTTCTTTTTTGCTTGTACAATCAGCTTTGACTGCAGAAAGGACTCGCAAGTGGAAGAAAGAACCACCGAAAACAACCATAATTGTATATTGAGAGACATAACGTTCCGTCCTTGATATTTGGGCATATTTCTGTTTTTGTGTGTCTCTGCAGTTCCTCCTGAAGCATTAGTGTTCCAGAAGTACACCAGATCTCCAGAGATGGTGTGTTTTGCTACAGGTTTCTTCCCCAAAGCAGTGAATGTCACTTGGCAGAAGGACGGACAGGACGTGCATGAGGACGTGGAGATCAGAGAGACGTTACCCAACCAGGATGGAAGTTTCCAGACGAGAAGTATTCTGAAAGTCCCAGCTGAGGATCTGCACAAACACAACTACACCTGTGTGATTCAGCACAGCAGCTTGGAGAAGGAGTTAGTGCTGCCTGTGAGTGAGCACCGAATCCCGAGAGGTCAGAGAAACACTTTCCTCTAAAACTCCAGATTTACAGAGTGAAAGCTGATTTTTTTTACTGCAGCACATCAACAATCTCTACTCATTTCACAGATGGAGGACCGACTGCTCTTATTGTTGGTGTTGTTCTGGCTGTAGCTCTTGTTGCCTTTGCTGTTGCTGTTGCTGGATTTGTCATCAGGAAGAGAAGGTGAGAAAAAAAAAAACGATTAAGTGGAAAATATTAACTGATAAATAAAAGAAAGGAAGTTTTAAAATAAACATTCATTTCAGTTTTGATATTTACACCATAAATGTAAAAGGTGTTCACTTAATGGGAACTTTCCAAGTGACAAGGACATTTCTTTAACTTTACTTTAATGAGAAAGTGTACATGGAGTGTACATGGAGTAGCCATCTAAAATGCAGAACCATTTGATTGATCTTTGATTTTATCATGGTTTCCTGGGTTCTGTCATATAAAATCTTTTTACTAATACTTCAAGATGATCATCTTTGAGTGGTGAGGATCAATGTATGTAGTTAGCATTATGCTATCACTTTATTATCCTTGAAATTTAAATGCTTATATCAAATACTAATAATTAAAATAGCCTAATTTGCTGGGTTTTGTTTATCCACAGATCATTCAGAAGTGCCCTGAGCAGGGAATCGTGAGTCCAAGTGCCCCCATTGATGAACTGCAGCAACAAATTGCCCCACTTTTTAAAGTCAGACCCCACAACCCCCATTCCTTTCCAGGAGCTTGTCAAGAATAAGAAGAGACAAATGAAAAAATACAATATCATAGATGATGGGACTGTCAATCACTTGACACTAGATGAACGGCAGCGGCTACCATACAACAGCTAACAGCTCGAATGTGGTAGGAACCTGCAGGATTACAACTTTACTTTTGGAAGGACCCTTTAATGACTCTCCGTCTGCATGTAGGCTGCGTGGAGGGGATCACTTTATCCTATCTAACATATTAGAGAAACATTCAGCTTGCACCTGCATGTTTATGAAACTCAAGTGAAGGTTTTATTTATGAAGGTGATAGATGCTTTATCACACAAGCCATTTGTCGTTATAGAACAAATAGCTTACAGGAATATGTTTACTATGAAACCTCAGTGTGTGTGTGTGTGTGTGTGTGTGTGTGTATATATACTGTATGTGTGTGTGTGTGTGTGTGTGTGTGTGTGTGTGTATATATATATATATATATATATGTTGTGAAGGCCTGGCGAGTTGTCTAGGGTGTACTCTGCCCTCGCCCAGATGGGCGCCAGCCTCCCTGCAACCTTAATTAGGATTAAGCGGTTCAAAGAATGAATGAATCAATGAATGAAATCAAGCTCTGGCCCTCAGCTATCAATTTAACATTGAAAACAGTGCATAGAATAACAGAAATTATTTTACTGAAGTCTTTACATGGAGGTGAATTTAAAAAGGGTCAGATCTCAAACTCACCGCCAAAAAGCAGGTGGAAGTCAGTATAATAGAGCCAATCAGCTGCAATGTGCGAGAGAGCATGTGCCCTCTATACTGACACACCACCACATTGGATGCCTTGGCAAAAAAAAAAAAATCAGTTCTTCTTCTGACAATGATCCCTACCATCGTGAAAAAATTTAAATTCTTTCAACAGGGCCATATGTGTTAATGATGAGATTTGATGGCTTTTAAAGCTGTTTGTTATAAGTATCTAAGTTATGACATTAGAAATCAATAATCCTACTCACTGCTTTTATTTATTTTCATTACTTGCACTGATGTCAGTATGTAAGAAAAATTAATCTTGGTCCAAAATGTGTTAACTTCAGTAAACAATTTTTAAACCCCTATTTATATTAGGGATAGTTAACACATAACAGAAGGTTATAACATAACACAAGGTAGAACCTTAAAAATAACATCATATTTTGGGTTATATATTTTAATAGTTAATATGGGGCTGTACACTGAAATCATACTGAATCAAAAACAAAGAATGAGGTGTGACCCGATATCAGGTTTATTCATAGAGATTTAGTCTGCTTACGTTCACATTGATACTGAACTTTGTTGAAAATGACCGTAGGCAGTTTTCTGTCATATGTTTGTTTCATAAATGAGGACAATCGATGCTCATTTTTAATGCAAAAGCATGTGATTAGTGCAGTAACATTAAAAGAATAACTCTATTACATTATATAATGAAGGTCGGCTATACGTTCAGCTGGCAGCATGTCACCTATTTAATGTTTCTATTTCCAGTGTCATGTATAATCCAGAATCTCGGCAGACCGTTAGTTTCTGAGCATGAACAGCCTGGAATGTTTTATGGAGGACATTTGTTAGTTTTATGAAGGGTTTTTGTTACAGTGTTGTTATTTGTAGGTGCAGAGTATAATAACTGAATGTTTTTATTAGTATTTAATGTTACTTCTGTTTTCCTGTCAGTGACACGGAGGTGTAGTGGTTAGCATGTCTTCCTCACAGCAAGAGGGTCCTGGGTTCCAGTCCCAGGCTTGGTGAGAATGTTTCTTTGTGGAGTTAGCTTGTTCTCTCTGTGCTTCCACAAGGTATTCTGGTTTCCTCCCACAGTCCAAAGATGTGCACATTAGGTTAATTGGCTGCTCCAAATTGCTCCTAGGTGTGAATGTGAGTGTGAATGGTTGTATGTGTGTTGGCCCTGTGATGGTCAGGTGTACGCTGCCACAGCCCACTGCCGCCATAGCCCACCCCACTGACTTCATTCTTTTTCTTTGGTGTTACATACAGCCTGGTTTACCTGCTCTTTTGGCTGGCTGTAATGCCAGATGATGTAAATATCCTCAACAATGACTTGGCAGAGAATCCTGTACATCTCATTTTCTCTGAGTGGAACCTGGTCTTCCATCCTTTCTTCCTCTAGTCTTCAGTCAGCTGGGAGTATCTGGCTGACTTACACTCAAATGCTCCTCACACCTCTCTTCCCAGAGCACCATCAGTTAAATGCCAGTTCCCTCTTGGGTACACTCCACTTGGTCAGAGCATCTTGATTCTTTAGTTTTTGAGGAATTTGGATTTCTTCCTCACACTTCCCTCTGGACCATTAACCTTCTGTCTGTCTGTTAGCTGCAGAGCAGCTCTGTCTAGCAGACATTTAAGGCCCTGGTGTCCTGGGATTGATGTTCTCACAGTGTTGGGATGTCTTAGTCTTGACTATACAGACTCTACTGCCAGACTTAAAGTTGCACTTAAAGTTGCAGCAGAGTCGTTCAGCATCAATAGTAGATGGGCTTTGGTGACCAATGAAAATTTTGGTGGCTGGAGTTTCCATTGGATTGGTGATTGCTTCCTTGTCCTTAAATATGATATTAAACCATTTGCTACGGCATTTGATTAGCTTGTCAGTAATCCCTCATACAGCTTGACCCTGAATTATCAAAGAGATTTGCTACAGAAGTTTCCCCTTTTGAAAACTATGAGCTTAGCTTATTTAGTTTGAATTTCTTTCATGTATGGGTTGATTTTCCCTCTTTAGCTCCAAGAACCCATCGGGCTTGGATGTGGGTTTCTGAATTGATGGCTATATCATCTATGAATGCCAGAGATTCCTCCATTCTTGACTGAGATGTAGACATAATGGTTGCTGGTTGTGAAAGAGCCTCTTAGATAGAACGAAGAAGAATAAATTTGTCCTAATGTAAATTGTCTTAAGTAAATTTGTCACACTGAGTAAGGAAATTGTTCAGAATTGGATGATTGTCTCAGACTTGTTTTCCTTTGCTGTAAGGAAACCTTTTGTCTCCCAGGATTTGTTCCTTTTTGCCAGACTATCTTGACCACAGACCACATCCATTTCAAATTTTGGTACTGTTTTTATACAGCCCCCCTCTGTTTTTTGGAACTGCTAGTTGATCATCCCTCTCAACTTCCCCTCTGAGGCACATGATCTCCACTTCTCTGAAGTATGGTTGTGTCTTTGCACTGCTTATGATGAAGTCAGTAACCTCTTTAGGTCGTTGCCTGATGAATCTTCAGTTCCGGTCAGTGTTTGTTGTATGAGTCAGTTTGTTTCTGGCTGATCCGTCCTTGTGTGGGCTTATCGCCCTCCCTCTTTTGAATACTTTGGAGGTGTTCACTTTGATTTTTTTTCCATAGCTGGTGTGTGAGTGGTGAGTGCCTTGAATGTGACATTTATCAAGGGTTGCTAACACCTGGTTCCCCTGTGGCTGGTTTTCCAAGCTGCTTCTCTCTCTATCCAGCATCTCGACTGTGTTCTTAGTTGTCACTGATGGTCAACAGAACTGCCAGATGAAAGATTTTGTTTAATGATAGAATAAGGTTTACCATTTCATTTATACTATGGTATTTATTCAGATGTGTCACAGATGCACTGTTTACCAACATATTTTTATAATATGGTTTATCTGGGATGCAGCTGCCACTATTCTGAATGACTGGTTGCTAGGTGCTGCCAACCTGCCTGGGTGGTACCTCGCCGTTTCAGTTTCTCCCATGACCCTGAACGATTAGCAGTGTACTATAGATAATGTATTGCTAAGGCTGCTTTATCCCACTGGTATTAGCTCTAGGTTATGGATTGCATTTCCCCCTCAGCTGAGGTTTTAAAAAAAAAAACAATTCTATTATTATTATTATTATTATAATTATTATTATTATTACTACTACTACTACTACTACTACAGTATTACTATTATTATTAAGACCAGGTTGTGTGTGTAAAATAAGGACTCTCATTATCAGTATTATTTTGAATCAAAACAATTTGTTTTGGTAGCTATCCGTTTGGGTTTGTTTGTTTGTGTTTTGCTAACCAGGTAATATCACTGTTGTCAAAAAACTTTCTAAGGTTTTTAAGGTTCTGGATAATTGTGCTTATACCTGGTTAATGTTTACTATTTAATCTTTTGAATGTAATAATTTAATAATGCTGTATTCCTCTTTTTAATATACTCTGTTGTGATGTGATATCTGAGTTTGAATTAACTTTTTGCAGAGCTCTAATTTTAAGGAGTTGTTGTTGGACAGTATTGGTTTTCAGAAAACCTTTTATTATTATTATTACTGCTACTATTATTATTATTATTGTTGTTGTTGTTGTTGTTGGTAGTATTAGTAGTAGTAGTGGTAATAGTTTTATTATTATTATTATTATTTTTATTATTATTATTATTATTATTATTATTATTAGTGTTGTTTTGTTGTTGTTGTTGTTATTATCATTATTATTATTATTATTATTATTCATGCCATAACTCCCTTACCATTCGGGGCCTGGGTTCCAAGACCAAAACTTACTTTTATTGAAAGAGGAAAGGTTTCTTCAGGGTTTAAAGTATTTTAAGGTTTACATGATGATAATGTTTACAAGTAGAAGCATGGAAAGAAATTTTGCCTGCAACAAACAACTCAATTTGAGTCATAGATTAATCTTTATTTCTTCAATTAATATAAGATAAAAACATTTTTGAATTTTTTCCCACCATTTATGTGACCTATAATCCATACAAATCAATTACAAACAGACTTAAATCTTTTAAGAAAAATACTAATAAAATACCCTAATATTATTATATTTTTCATAAGTGTGTACACCCTCTTATCACTTTCAGCCTCATGTTCAATAATATCCAGTACAAATCTGTCAACAATTGAATTGACTCAGATTAACCCCAAATAAAGTTCAGCTGTTCCAATAGCATTTTTCAGATATTAACTTGCATCTTGTATCAAAATCCTGAAAATGCACAAAGCATCAAAGGGGTCTCAGTGTTGAAGGAGATCAGTCAGGAAAAGAGTAAAACTGAAGGCCAAGGTTGAAGGTTACAATAATTCTAAAGGGTAAGTTGGCCTCAAAAAAACAACACAACAACATATTTAAAATAACATCATACCTAAAGGGAAGCATGGTGGTGGCAGCATTGTGCTTTGAAACAGGGGCTTAAATGGAGGGAATTATGATCCGTTGCAAATACCAGTCAATTTTGGCACAAAAGCATACATCAAAAACAACAACGGAATGTCTTAAGACTTAAATGGCCCTGCCAGAGGCCAGACCTGAATTAAATACAAATCTGTGGGGTGACCTGAAGAGGGCTGTGTCCAGGAAATGCTCTTAAAACCTGACAGATTTGACGTGTTTTTCAAAGAAAGAGTGGGCAAAGATTCTCAAGAAGTGTCATGATAACAGACTCCTACGCTAAAAGATTAAATGCTGTCATAAAACCGAAAGCTGCTTCAATACGGTATTAGTTTAATGGTTTACATATTTATACAACCAGGTTACTGTAAGTTTAATATTTTAGTCCTTAGTGGTTTGCTTGTTTTCCAGTTGAATTGTACGGGTTATAGGTCACATTAAAGGGAGGAAATTTTTCTGAAATTATTGATCTTGGTGTCATTTTTGTACATCACAAAAATCTAGCAGTTTAACAGGCTGTGTAAACTTTTTATATCCAATCATATCCGTTTGCAAAGTATTGGTTCCAACTTGCAAAAGGAAGCATTCCGTGCCTTTTAGCCATAATATGTCAAGTAAGAAAAATGCTAAATATATAAATTAATTAATTGGATATTTAATATATTCGTATTGTCTGGCTTACAAAATATTTTTCCATGAAAATTAAATATAAACTTACATTATGCAAAAAATAACAATGATGAGCGATTCAGTGAATGTTTGGTCATGTGATTTAGCATTGCGTGAAAGGAAATTGCAACAGCCAAAAAAAGACAATGTGTGTCTTTGGATTAATGTATGAATATAGATGTATGGACAAGTTTTTTTTAATAGAGAATTCAGAGATATTATTTTATTTTATTGTTGTTGCTTATTAGTTTGTTCTGTGTGCAAAGTTTGTGAACTGTTAAGTGCTCATTTGTGCTGGCTACTTTTAATAAAATATACCCTGCTGGATCATAGTATTTGTTTATTTATTTGTTTATTTACTTTCTTATTCTGAATTGATAAAAAATTAATAAATTGCATTTAAAATATATTATTTTTTCAAGTGAAACAGTATAAACTTTTAGTAGAACATATACACTCACTGGCCACTTTATTAGGTACACCATGCTAGTAACGGGTTGGACCTCCTTTTGCCTTCAGAACTGCCTCAATTCTTCGTGGCATAGATTCAACAAGGTGCTGGAAGCATTCCTCAGAGAGTTT
>JAQMYF010040605.1:0-10591 GCA_030014195.1 Neosilurus mollespiculum | reverse complement strand
TGGTTCACATTCACACACACACACACACACACACACACACACACACACACACACACACACACACAACCCTTGTGGGCAGGCAGTAAAATTCCATAAATGCTTCCAGCGTTGAACAGCAGTACAACAGGTGAGCTTCTGTTTTCCTTCAGTCTCCCAATTTAACATGCTACACTGGTATGTTTCCATGGCGATACTGATTAACACCCGCTTCCCTGTAAAGCACATACGACGAGCCAGCACGACCCAACGCATAAGCTCCGGAAAGAACTGAAAACAGGTGTGTTTAAAAACACTACTTCCCTGAGTCATACAGGTGGAACCATCATCCTCCTACTAGGTTCACGAAGAGGATGGAGCCGATCTCAGCCGACTCTGCGTGAAGGCGGGGTACACCCTGAACAGCTCACCAATCCATCAAAGCCAACACACACACACACCTATTATTATCACACCTACTGTTACCAATTTGGAATAGCCAGTGCGCATGCCTCTGAACTGTGGGAGGAAACCAGAGTACCAGGAGGAAGCCCATGCAAGCATGGGGAGAACACGCATGCTCTACACCGAAACGCTCTTGCTGAACGCAGGACTCGAACCCGGGACCTTCTTGCTGCGAGGCAGACGTGTTAACCCCTATGCCACCGTTCTGTCTATGAACATATGAATATATTCAGTATCAGAGAAGAGTGTGATTTTTAGGCTTTTTCTAAAATAGAATATAATATTTATATCCATCCATTATATTCCTTCATCAAACTTAAAATACATTTTATTCTCGTATTTTCATCATATTTTGATAAAAAAAAAATAAAATTGGGGGGCATCTTAAAGCTGAGGGTGCCCTTGATCTATATCTGTGTGTGTGTGTGTGTGTGTGTGTGTGTGTGTGTGTGTGTGTGTGTGTTACAGGCAATTCATTCAATTCAAATGATCCAATTACACTAAACAAATTTATATTTCTCTATTTTCATTCTTCTCTGAAGTAAAAGCACCAGGAACTAACGTCTACACCTCAGAGCTTCGGAGGAACACCAGGGTTCCACGCTAATGCTAATAAGCACCTGCTAGTGGAAGTGTAGGTACAGTCCTGACAGGCATTGGTTGAGACTCTGGATGTGATGGTTCATATCCCAGCCCTTAGATCTCAGGCCTTCAGACAGCACCCACACCTCACCAGATTCGGACCTGGTGATGACCCGTTACATGTGCGGTAGGTATACGTTACTTATCCTGAAGTCATCAGTTTTATCCTGTGGACCCCCGTTACACATCCGTTATTTATCCGTCCCCATGTGTTCCTTGTCAGGAATCATCTATATCCGTCACACATCCGGTTCACCCGTTGTATGACAGGTAGCAGCCCTGCGGTGAGTCAGCTCCACCAGACATCAACGGATGTAAACTGACACATACAGGACGAAACAAAAGGCAACATTCGCACAACCAGTTGCCCGGTGGAGTCCGTTCCAAGTTTATTGCGTGCACAAAACCATCCGCCGAATTGAACGGACCTCGCCCGACAAGGAACGCCTTCGCCAAATGAGAAACGGACATGAAACGCATGTGAGTGGAGCTGAACGGATCAAAAGGTTTAACATCCGTTAACTCTGTCCGGCAAAGTGTGCCTGCTGCCTCAACCATAAAATTCTTCAACGTCAACTACTGAGCTGCATTCTGTCTGAAATGTAATTCGATTTAAAATGTAACCAGAGAAAATACACGTGAGCGCGGCTTTCATTCACAAACACAACATTGCTGGTCGGAGTGAACCTCACGAGATCACGTGCATGTAGTGTGTAAGTGTATGGCTGGAGACTCTCTGATTGATATCATTCCGATGAAGAGAGCCTGGATAAATATACTGTCGTGCACCGTCAGGACATGAACGTAACCTCTCCTGACGATCGCGGAAACACGCTAACCTTTCATTTACTCAGGAAGGAAAATTAAACTCTTCTTTTTCACTTCGTATCCTGATGCCCTGCAGGCACCCGCTGATCCGGTTCCACCTGGAAAACAAATGATATGAGGCAGTGCCACCAGGTCTCTCTCACTAATATTTAAATCTTTTCTTGCATTTAATTTATTAATAATGTTATAAAAACTAATCCTGTGGGAACACAGGATGCAACCATGGCCCAGATGGAGACACGGCTGTAGAGTCAACATGGCGTATAAAGTGTGGTTCCGATGTCCGGCTCCGTGTCTCCAGTACAAAATCGGTCTCGAGTGCTTCTTATCATTTCTGTAAACTGGTTTGGATTATTAAGATTTTTTTTAATACACCTGTAATATTTATTTAATCCTTTATTTATGCATTACATATTCTGCTTATGGGCGGCACAGTGGTGCAGTGGTTAGCACGTCCACTTCAGAGCAACCAGGTCCTGGGTTCGATTCCTGTGCTCAGAGCATTTCTGTGTGGAGTTTCAGTTTCCTTGTTTGGAGAACAAGGAAACTTAATGTATAATCAGCTAGCGAGGTAAAAACAAACACGGGGCAAAGGGAAACACAAAAATATGAAATGGACAGAACACTCTTTTGCAGAACCGGTTAATCCTACTACAGTCACGAGGAGGCTGGAGCCTATCACAACCGACACTGGGTGAAGGTGGGGTTCACCCTGAACAGCGCACCAGTTGAAGGGCCTCACACACAAACACTACCATTCACACTCATACTTACAC
The DNA here is from genome assembly GCA_030014195.1 of Neosilurus mollespiculum. Lineage (NCBI taxonomy): Eukaryota > Metazoa > Chordata > Actinopteri > Siluriformes > Plotosidae > Neosilurus > Neosilurus mollespiculum. The sequence continues at coordinate 7,904 of JAQMYF010040605.1, read as the reverse complement.
CTAGGGGGCAATTTGGAACAGACAATTTGCCTAATGTGAATGGACTGTGGGAGGAAACTGGAGTACCTGGAGAAAACCCATGCAAGCATGGGGAGAACATGCAAACTCCACTCAGCAACCCCTGAGCCCGGGATTCGAACCCAGGACCTTTACCTTTAAGCCCAGGATTTCACTTGTTGGCGAAGGGATTAGATAAACCTCCTGACAGTGCGTGCACTAAGCATGCTGGGAAACAGTTCACCAGCGATATGGTTGGGTTGTGACACTACAATCCATAATATCATCTAAGGATTTCTGTAAACTGGTCAACTAAGAACCTTAAAGCTGACGATTCATTCAATTTAAGCTCTGTGGGTGTAAACAGAGGCGAATGAATTATCCCACCCCCGTTTCCATCCATGCGCATTACGTTTTGCCTCACAAAACCAGCATTAGCATGCTAACACGAGTTACCATTAGCATGATCTGTCAAAATATTACTTTCTCTCTACTCAGACATTCAATTACTCACTGATATAATGAGTGACATGCTGTATAATCATGCAGGATTCTGGTAAGCTGTTCAGGGTGTACCGCACCTTAGCCTGGAGATGGCTGAGATAGTCTCCAGCCTCCTCGCGTCCGTAGTAGGAGCTTCTTTACCCAGATGATGCAACGTTCGTTTTTCTGGGAGCTTTAGGAAGCTGAAATAATGATCTTTTGTCCAGTGTGTGCTAAACCATGTGTTTTCTTCTCCTAAACCTGTGTTTTCTTATTTTCTTGGAGCAGTCAACATACGTTGCAATGCACACACAACCATTCACACTCCCACTCACCCCTAGGGAAAATTCAGAGCAGTCAATTAGCCTGATGTGCATGTCTTGGGACTGTGGGAGGAAAGAAACTGAAGTACCTGGAGGAAACCCACACAAACATGGGGAAAACATGCAAACTCCACATAGAAACACCCTCGCCAAGCCAGGGGACTCGAACCCAGGACCTTCTTACTGTGAGGTGGCTGTGCTACCCGCTACGCCAGCGTGTCAAGCACCGTGTCCTTCACACGCACTTTATACAGGACAGGTTATGCCTCCATGTGGGTTTGGTTCACACTGGGCATGGATAGAAGAGGTGTGTGAATGTTTTTGTCCGAGGGTAATTTCACAGCAGGGATGGTACTCTTTGTGTTAAGATGAGTGTTACAGCTCTGCCCTACTTCTTCAGGTTGTAATTGAATACAGGCTGCACCACACAGCTGAGGTCCGAGACGTCGTGTTCAGATCTTTTCTGAACGACATTAAAACATGTTGTGGGCATGAAAGGGTTTTTTATCAGATGATATACCACTTGTGCATTAAGAGTAATCAGCTGAAGATCCAGAGTTAACCATGAATGATACGCTCTGATCCATCCTGAAGGTGAAAGATGGATTATGAGTTCGTGTTATGACTTGCTTTTGTACCAATCTACTCCGCTACATTCCTAGGAGCAGATTAAATGGCTTGTCTCCGATGTCTCTAATTTTTATTATATATTATTATAGTACACTGCATGGGCAAAAAATAAAATAAAATAAAATAGCCCCGCCATTGCAGTCTCAACAAACTCAAGCAGCATCACAAGATTCATTTTCATTCAGAGTTCATTCTTCACTGACATCCTGAATTCCATCATCCATTTGCTGAACCATTTAATCCTATTAGGGTCACGGGGAGGCGGGAGCCTATCTCAGCAAGCTCCGGGCAGAGGCAGGGTACACTCTGAACAGCTCTCCAGCTCATCACGAGGCCAACTCACTCACAACCATTCACATTCATACCTAGGGGCAACAGACAGTTACCCTAATGTGCATGTCTTTGGATTGTGGGATGAAACCAGAGTACCCAAAAGAAACCCACGGGGCTTGAACCACTAACCTTCAAATCAGTGGCTAAGAGCATTAACCACTGAGCCACCACCACCCCCAGTACATTCAGGCTATTGGCTGACTTCATTTTATTGCCACACTAATGTTGCTGAGCCTCGACCGGACCAACCGGAGTAACAATTCCATGGTGATTATTCGTGGGCAGTGTATTGAAGTTAGCAGTACTTAGAATAACCGCTTCTCTGCTTGTTTGCTTGTTTGGGAATGGAGCTCATTTCAGAATTCCTCATGTCCCATTAGCACATACTGAAAAATATTAATAATCATAATGTTCTCCCGGGTATTAGAGCTTGTCTCAGTGTGTACATAAGGTGCAGCTGGAGTTTCTTACTGTACATATTTTGTTAGTTCAAGGACAGAGATTAAATGCAATACAATTAAGTTTAATTATAGATCCCTTATTTATCTTAACATTTCATCTTCCGACACTTAAGATCAGAAGAATTCGATTATCAAACACTGCAGGGCAAAGGCGCAGCATCCGTGTGTGTTTAAATCCTTATTTCAACAGGACGTGTTTAGGTAGAAAGAACTGATACTGGTATTGGATCAGAATGTAGAATAACGTATGTGATTCATCCGTACGGAATATTTCGTGTCAGTAGAGCATAAGCCAATGAAAGGATTATGAATGATGTTGATTAAACGAGGGGTGATCATTAAAACAGGTGTTGCTTCTAACACCACACTCGTGTATTACAGTTTTGTGATCCTTCATCTTCATCTTCATCCACTTGTTCTGGGGTCGGGTCGCGGGGGCAGCAACCTAAGCAGTGAGGTCCAGACGTTCCTCTATCCCAGCCACTTCCTCCAGCTCTTCCGGGGGGACACAGAGGTGTTCCCAGACCAGCCGAGAGATGTAGTCCCTCCAGCGTGTTCTGGGTCGACCCCGGGGTCTCTTCCCGGTCGGACATGCCCGAAACACCACATCAGGGAGGCGTTCAGGAGGCATTCTAATCAGATGCCCGAGCCACCTCAACTGGCTCCTCTCAACGCAGAGGAGCAGCGGTTCTACTCCGAGCTTCTCCCGGATGACAGAACATCTCACCCTATCCTTAAGGGAGAGCCAAGCCTTTATTTCCAAGTCAAGTCTTGATTAGATGATTGGATGGACAGGTGACCATAATTAGGGTTGGAGTAAACGTCTTCAGGAAGGTAGATCACCAGGAACAGGATTGGACGCCCCGTGTTAAATCATAGCTAACCTATGAACCTAGAGCATCATATGACTTCTCTAACATTTAATATAAGATGAATATGATAAAATATGGACGGCACGGTGGTGCAGGGGTTAGTACGTCCGCGACACAGCAGCCAGGTCCTGGGTTCGAATCCAGGGCTGTGTGGAGTTTGCATGCTCTCCCCGTGCTTGCGTGGGTTTCCACTGGGTAGTCTGGTTTCCTCGCACAGTCCAAAAACATGCACAGTAGGATAATTGACTGCTACAAATCACCCCTATGTGTGAGAGTGAATGTGAATGCTTGCGTGTGTATTGGCCCTGCAATGACCTGTTGAGCTGTTCAGGGTGTATCCTGCCCTCACCCAGAGTCGGCTGAGATGGTCGCCAGCCTCCCCGCGACCCTAATTAGAATTAAATGGCCTTGAAAATGAATGAATGAATAATAAAACATATTTACTCTAACTTTATTCTAACACTATTATTTTCACCCAAACAAAATGATATACATATATATATCAGCATACAAGGCGTGTCTGTGTGGGGTTTGCATGTTGTCCTTGTGCTTACGTTGGTTTCCTCCAGGTACTTCGGTTTCCTCCCACAGTCCAAATACTTGTGTGAGTGTGTATAACCCAGCTGTCCCGAGCCCAGGATACGGAAAGAGCCAGCGTCATACCCTGTAAAAACCTCACTCATTGGTCGAACTGCTTAATCCTATTTGGATTGTGGATTGTTATCTCAGCCGACACTGGCAAAAAGCCGAGGTACACCCTGAACAGCTTGCCAGTCCATCGCAGGTCCAACACACACACAACCACTCACACTTACATTCACACCTATAGGCGATTTGGAACAGCCAATTAGCCCAATATGCATGTCTTCAGACTGTGGGAGGAAACCGGGCTATCCAGAGGAAACCCACACATGCACAGGGAGAACATGCAAACTTCACACAGAAACCCACTCACTGAGTACAGGTCTCGAACCCTGGACCTTCTCGCTGTGAGGCAGGCGTGCTAACCACCGTATCGCCACCTGTAAAAAACCTCGCCATAAAGTCACCAAGAGTCGAATTCGACTGAAGGTATAGAATGAATAATATACTGTACGTACATGTATATCTTCACCAACACACCCATTAGGTGCTTCTTAACGAAACCCCTACCACTAATGTGTCCTATATCATTTCGGTTTCGCAAATGGAGAGAAGTGATGACATCCCTGTACACAACGCAATCTCCATGGAGACAATGTGTGTGAAGGTGGGAAGCAGTGGAGTGTCCCGCGCAGAGCCTCTTTTTTCTTGCTGTTAAGGAGTGTGAAACCAGCTCTACTCTGCCAAACTGTTAATAACTGACCACAGTGTCATGCTTGGTAGCGAATGAGACTAGCAGGTTCACCCTGGCGTCATCCTTGAGGACCCCATCGAGGTCAAACTGTTAATGTATCACTGTTAATGTAGCACCGTTAACATATCGCTGTTAAAAGATCACTGATGACGTATAGAAGCTTTGTTCAGAAACCCAACAGACCTGTATTTACTGTGACTGTGAGACAGGCTGAGGCTTGCTGCAAACTGCCCTTTTACATCTGTAGCACAGGGTCTAGCATTCCTTGGTGAGAAATTAGTTATTTCAGAGTTTCAGTTAACTCCGGTGAACAATGAATAATGTATAGGTGTAAGTGTATTGTTAAGTACCAGTGTGCACTGGGGCATGTTGGCCAAAGTTGCATGAATCTTAATGGAATCAGTGATAAGGGGTCCAACGTGGTGTACTCGAAAACCTTTTATTTTCTATAGTAAGGAGATTAAGAGATTGAATCCAGACTAGGCAGTTAAGTGTGTCTTTGAGATCATGTATTCAGAAGAGGGGGAATAGCACTCTCCTCAGAGTGTGGCATATTGCTCTGATGCGCAGTCGTATCCCAGTTGTTGGCTGTTGTTCGATAGTGAAGTGGTAGGAATTGGCAAAATGCCAAGTCATTGAAGTTTATAATTATAGAATACATTTTTTTACCAACATTGACACCAACATCAAGCCACCTATCTACTTATATATATGAGGTAGGGCTGGAAAGTTCATAGGCTGACTAAGAAGGAGTGATGCTAGAGCAACGTCGATCGAAGAAGTGTGTAGACCGTAGGGGACATTATGATGAAAAATGAACCACATTTGGACAAATTTGACCTTTGCATCATGGTCACTTTTCAGCCCCCCCTTGAATAGTTACTCCAGTGATGATTCCTTTTCGAAGAGCACAATGCTATATTCAAATTCAATTCAATTCACTTAAAATTTGTATTTTATAATTGACATTGTCGCAAAGCAGCTTTACATAATAAACATGTCTCAATAAACCCTACACATCGCCAATAAGCAAGCCCACCGTGACAACGGAAGGAAAAACTCCCTCGGAAGACACAAGGAAGAAACCTTGAGAGGAACCAGCCTCCAAAGGGAAACCCATCCTCATTTGGATGAAACCAGATAAAAATACAAACCATGCAGCAGAAACATCACTAGAGTTTAACATGAAGTCCAGTTGGTTATTTTATAACTGTAATGGGGATTGTAGTCCTGAATCATTTCAGTAAAAGAGTTTATATCCCCAGCAGAGAAAAGTCATCTTCACAGTTTCTGAGTGGATATTTAGCTCCATATGGATCATCAGCAGCAGGAGTGAAGGGCTTCTAAGATCAGAACTCCAACCAGTAGTAGCACATCAGGACGGATCACAGGATTCAGAAGGATCAGGATCTTTGGTATCTCAGAAATAGCATGTGTACCTCAACAAAAATACAGAGAGAGAGAGAGAGAGAGAGAGAGAGAGAGAGAGAGAGAGAGAGATTGTTAGGTATGCTTATAACGGTGTAATGGTTAAACAAGAGAGTTTATTAGAGTTTATTAGCTATATTAAATACCTTCATTTATTGTGTGATTTGTTTTCCAGCTATTAATGCAAGCTCTTATTTCCTCAGAAAAGAGAATCTGTATGAGTTTAGTGTAAGCGATATTAGCAGCCATGTGATTGCTTTCAGTGCTCACGACACTGGCTGAACCACTTTTCATCTGAACCATCGAGTTATTGTTCTGATGTACTCAGCTCCCGGCTAACATTACACAGTAGTTTCCAGTTTGCTTACATGGCCATTTATTCCTGCTTTATTGTTTTAGCTACTTGTTTTTTTTTTTCATCAGTGTTTGCATATCTGTCCTGAGGGCAGTGGATTGATTCTATCCATGTCTGTTTTTCCCTTTTCACTTACATTTACATTTATGGCATTTGGCAGATGCCCTTGTCTAGAGCAACTTACGTATATCATTTTCACACAACTGAACAGTTGAGGGTTAAGGGCCTTGCTCAAGGGCCCAACATTGGCAGCTTGGTGGGATTGAACACCCAACATTTGGATCAGCCTTTAGGACAGTCGTAACAAGCATTTCACTACAGATTGTACTGTGTATAATTTTGTATGTGACAAATAAATTAGAATTTTTGAATTTTGAATCACTGAGCCACCACCGCCCAACATACTTTATAATAGCACATACACTGTTGTCCTTTATTAAGCTTGATGAGTCTTTTGAAATCCATATTAGCATAGACATTTTGTCTATGACGGAAATAATCATCTTTTCTATGAGTTTAAAGAGATGTTCTGAAATTTAATACCGGGTAATAGCCACATGCCTCATTATCATCGACAATGACGTCTTTTTCACATCATTGTGTTCAGCAGGCAGCAATATTGTCAGCCTGTTTACTCACCACATCTAGCTATAACAGTGCTCATTTTCAAAGGGTTTTGCCCTAAATATGTCACACACACACACATGCCTCCTGCAATTGTTTCCATACCATACATTGTGACTGCCTAAGCATATCTCATGTTATTCATGTAATGATATCTGGATCGTTGCATCACCTAAATGTTTTCATTTAAATATTATTACTATTATTAGTCGTATTATTATCATTGTTATCTTTTTTTTTTTTTTGTGCGTTGTCAGGGTGGTTATGACCGTATGTGAGCTTACAGTACCTGGTATTCCCAGGCGGTCTTCCATCCAAGTACTAACCAGGCCCGAGAGTCGTTCTACCAAAGAATGGTTAAAGAAGAATAAACTCCTGACCTTAATAAAATTGAGATGTGGTGGAAGGACCTGAAGCAAGCAGTTCATGTGAGGAAACCCACCAACACCCCAGAGTTGAAGCTGTTCTGCACAGGGGAATGGGATAAAATTCCTCCAGGCCGATGTGCAGTTCTGATTCAAGTTTCAAGTGTTATTGTTATATACAGGTAACAATGGAACATCACGACCAGCAATGAAATTCTTGGACGCAGAGCCCCCTCAATATTTCACATAAGAAACAAATACTGCACATAAACATTTTGATAAAATATAAAGTGAAAAAAGTAAAACTATATAAATAAAGAAATAAAAATATAAACTGAAGGAAGTTGAAAATATATATACAGTGGGAAAAGAAACTGTCCCTGAATTTGCTGGTGCGAGTCCGGATGCTCCTGTACCATCTTTCCAACAGCAGGAGTTGTGCTTATCTGACCTCCCTCTATAGAGCTTTGCGGTCTAGAACGTTACAGCTGCCGTACCAGGTAGTGATACAGCCAGACAGAATACTCTCGATGGTGCATCGGTAGAAGTTGGTGAATATTCTGGAGTCCATTCCAAACCTCCTCAGCCGCCGAAGAAAGAAGAGCTGTTGTCTCGCTGCCTTTGTGATCACACTCATGTGATGTGACCAGCTCAGATCCTCACTGATGTTGATCCCCAGGAACCTGAAGCAACTGAC
>JAQMYF010040604.1:0-10596 GCA_030014195.1 Neosilurus mollespiculum | reverse complement strand
CAAATGAGGATGGGTTTCCCTTTTGAGCCTGGTTCCTCTCAAGGTTTCTTCCTTGTGTCAACTGAGGGAGTTTTTTCTTGCCACTGCTTGCACAGGCTTGCTCATTAGGGATGTGTAGGGGGTTGTGTACGGGATTGTAGAAAAATGTTTAAATTCCTCCTTAAATTACTTTTACTATGTAAAGCTGCTTTGTGACGGTGTCAATTGTAAAAAGCACTAAACAAATAAAAATGAATTGAATTGAATTGAATTTCCACCTGGCGTGTGTCCGCTCAGAGGGGGCTCTGAGTTTCTGACATATTTAATGGTGCCGAAACCTGGGACCGCGTGAAAAGGGTAACGTGAGTCCGAAACCTCAACTAGGACTGTGGTTACTACAGGCTACAGTTTGCCAGCACAATAATAAAAGGTAAGCAGACACCTGTTATCAAGTCTGTATTAGATCCGTCTGGCTTGTAGAATACAGCCCTGATGAAAGGCTTCAGTTGGCTTCACGCAACAAACTAGTGGGTGGAAAGTAAAAACAGAAAAAGCAAATGAGAACTGTCAGATGAATGTGTTTTAAAGATTGATAAAGTGAATAAATGTGTACAAGAAAATTCCTGCAGGTGAAGCAGGTGGTACAAGTGAAAATTCCTGCAGGTTAAGGCAGGGGAGATATTTGTCCCTAAATACCGCTGTTATAGGAAAAACAGGTCTGCATGGTAGGGATGGTTCGGTGAGTCACAGGTTGGTTTTCAGGAAGCAGGGCTAGACCCGAAGAAGTGTGAGAGAAGTGTGATAAAAGTGTTATTGTCATAATACTGTGAACTGATGTGTTGTACTGTTGTTTTTCAACAAACCTACTATTATGCCTTTTCTTTGGATATAGGGCTAGACAAGAGTGTGTCATGAGCAGGGAAGATTTACCAATTGCACCCGTAGGGGTGAGTATGTTAAAATATAAAGAAGTAAAGCAAGAAATTAAAAAATGTATGAGAAAATTTAATGACTGGACACGTAAGGGGGTTGCAGTGGCCAATAACTGGATTCAATTAAGAAAGATGTGAAAACATGAAGGAGAGATTAGATAGTTGGGGAGAGATAAAGGAGGAAAAAGATGAAAAGACAGATACAAAGAAAAAATAGTGGAGTGGTTTCAGGAAGAAGGGAGATTACAAAGAAAGCTTAGAGAGGAAAGGGGGAAAGAGCCTACAACCCCACCAGCTGAGGAGCTTGAGGAACAGGAGAAGCCGCCTCCATATAGACTATCTATCTGTTTTCTTCAGACTTGACACCCCATCATCCACGTAAAAATTTCACATCAATGCAATGAGATGCTGTCGGAAATGAATTAGTACACCTGTCAGACTGTTTATCATGTCTGGGCCTGCCAAAAGGTGTTCATTGAGGCTGCTTCCTTTGTACTTTGCTGAACAGGCAAGTACTACTCTAAGCTTTATGGGGTGGTAGACACTGTGGTGAGGTATGTACCATTTTTTCCTTCTTTGTCTTCAGTGTATACCTCTTCTATATCACCCCTTTCTATTATGTCTTTCATGTAGTTCATATAATCCCTCTTGTACCTTTCATTTGCAGTAAACTTCCTTTTCAGGTGATTGAGCCTCAAGACAGCAAGCTGTTTGTTGTCAGGTAAGCATGGCCTTCTCTGAATGGGAGGGGCATTTGACTGGTTGACAGTTGTGAATCTCTCTGTGACGGACTGGTGCGAGCTCCGGAAATGTTTGGAACAAACCAGGTCAGGCAAAGAAGTTGTTTTAGTGATTCAATATAAATGAGCCAATAAATGTAACAATTACAATTAATTAGTAGAGGAAGAGGCAGTCGTAAGCCCATTGTTCCAGAGTGTAGGAGATGAGAGGCGAAGATTGAAGACCGCTTGTGATGATCTTCGATCTTGCAGCAGGCAAAGCTTGGTTGTCCACTTTCTACCATGGTCTACTCAGCATAGTCTGGTCAGCAAGCACAAGAGAGTGGTCTTCGCACTTATATAGACCTCTGTGTGACATCATCAACATTGGTAGACATTGCCATAGTAGACCTTTGTGTGACATCATCATTATCACTATATCACAATTGGTGGGTTTTGTCATAGTAGATATACGTTATGGTTGTGTTGCCATAGGAACTACTAACAGGATGTGCCTGTCACGTCACACCTCCCCTCGTGAAAGAGGTGCTGGACAATTGTCATCGAATACAGCACTTGCACCAAAATCGCTGGCATCTATAGCAAACAGATTTGTCAATGCGGCAGTGAAGTCAGCAATGTTCTTGCAAAAACTTCTGTAGAGATTTTATACAATTTTGTGGACCTTTGTTATAGACAGAATAGCTGATGGGGGCTTTAGTCAACTCCTTTTCAGGAAGGGAGGAATTAGAGATTTCAAATCAGGATCATTGCGCTGTTTCTGAATTGACAGAGATATATTTGTCTTGGACGTTATTGACGTCTTATTGTTCACATTTGAAGTATAATCAGGATCCTCACTGGGATCAGCAAATATCTGTGACAAATCCAGGATGTCATCTTCAGAATCAATATTCTTTGTGCCATTTTCTTGGCTAGAGCTCATGTCACTGGACGAGAAGGGAACTCTTTTGGATACTCTTCTTTAACAACATCATCTTTTGACGATGGGATTGGTTTCTTGGCTTTGAGCTCGGCATCAACTTTGTGGCAACAACTGACACCTGCCAAATCATTTCCCAGTAGTGGTAAAATACCCTCAATTCTTAGGTACGGCATAACAGCAACGACCACCGGAAATGACTATGTCAGACTTTAACATGATATTGTGTAGGGGAACTGTAACACAACCACCCTCAAGACCATGTAACATTAAAGATTCACCGGTGGCCAAACTCGAATCTAAATGTAGTACACCTTTTAGTAAAACAGTTTGAGCTGACCCAGTATCTTGTAAGATTTTGATCAGTACTGGACTAGAGTGGGACTTTTGATAAAGTCTAATAGCCCAGACATAGTGGATTGTAAGTGATCTCTGCCTCTGTGGATATGAAGTTGGCAAATTCTTTAAAGTTGGGGAATTATTTTTCTTTACTTGACGATTCCACCATGAGGCTAACCACTCAGGCAATTTCCACATCAACTTCTGATTTTCCTCACAGTTGTTTAAGGTGTTTAAACCCTTACATGGGGCATGGCATGCATTTATGAAATCTGAGAAATTTCTCAGTCCTTCTGCATCTTTGGAGTGAACTTTCGGCCAATTGGACAACCTTTCCCTGAAGGCCTTTTGGATAATAAACGGCTGGCCATACCTCTGATTGAGCTTGTTCCAAGCATCACTGTGTGCTTCACTGTCACCACAATAGGAAGTTCCTTCTAGGCACTTGTGAGCTGAGCCACCTACATATTGTTTGAGGTAGTGCAACTTATCAGCATTGGAAATGTTCTTTTTACCTATAAGTGACACAAATGAAGCTTACCATTCAATAAAGTCAGTTGGATTGCCATTGAATACAGTGGACTCTGGCACTGGACGTCTGTTAATAGCAATGCTGTCATGGACAGCCTGTGCTATTCCAGAGACGTCGATGGAGGAAGATGTGAGAGGGTGAGTCATAGCAGGAGAAGGAACCTAGCTGGGTGGCACTGGGTCAAAAAAGGACCGAAAGTATTGGGTATGAGACCCCTCTTCAATTTCTCTGTTGTAGACAGAGTCAAGTCAGATGTGGGCTGCCTTTAGGTCTCTTTCTGCCTGCAAATGTTCCAATTCAGCCTAGTGTTTTTCAAACTCTCTCCTGTGTTCCTCCTCCATGGCTCTTATTTTCTCCTTTTGTCTCTTTTCCTCCAGCTGCAAGTGATACTCAGCCTCTTTTGTGGCTACTTCTGCTGCCACTTCTGCTCATTTGGCTGCAACACTTGAGTGCATGGAATGGTGGCTAGCATTCACATCTGACACAGAACCATAAATGGATCGAGCATAGTTAGGCTCAAGCAAATCAAGCAAGTGCCAAAATTTGGAAAGAGCTGCTAAAAAAGGAGGGAGGGAAAACAAATGCAGCAGAGACACTGGTAGAGAAAAGACCTCAGAGAACATCAGTAAGCAAGAGGATAGGCACCTCCATGAATTTAAATCTCATGAAGCTAACAATACAATTAGACACATGGCTAAAAGACTATGTGAAACAGAACTGTTCCTTGGATGGAAGGTCAAGGTTTTTCTTTTTTTTTTCTTTTTTTTTTTTTTTGCACATCATGCCAGATAATATTTACAGTTTTTAACATTGCAATAAAATTGCTACCAGACACTGCTTAGGCAAAAGGAACAAAAGTGTTCTTGTTCTTCTGAAAAGATCATTAAAGCAAGAGCATGTGTTGAACTTACATATGTGGAAAACTGTGTGGAAGATGGAACCTTCCATTTAAAAATTTCGGAGCTACACCAGACGTATAATAAACATCTTCAAAACTTGAGTGTTGACAAAGAGACAAACAGAAGCAGTTTCAAGGAGAAAGTTCTGGCATATTTCCCTGATGCATAATAGCAAAGTGATGGAAAAAAATTAATAATAGTAAATATAATATAAAAAGTAATGCACAAAATGCTAAAGAAGACAGTGGCATGTGATGCATTATGGAGTGGTAAAGTTGTTAAGAATTTGCACAAAGACATTGTCAACTCCAAAGGATTCAAAAAGGCCAATGAAACTGGGTGTCAAAGTGAATCTGTGCCCAATACACTTACTGTGGACAGGGTACCACTGTTGCCTTTGTATATTGGACAGAAAATTCACACAGAAACAAGATCTTAAAGGTTGATTAACCATTTTTACCATTTGGGTCACAGTAAAAGTTATGATAGAGGTCGTTTTGGAGCACTGAATAATTTAGATCATAATCTCAAGTACATCTACAACAAGTTCATTTTTATAGTACAGATAGCACTGTGTTTCAATTTTCCTCAAGCAGTCATTTTGGGAACATGCTTCACAAAAGACGGGCACCTTAAAGGTGCTCAACTGAAAGAGAATAACTGGTTGAAGTATGCCAGTCTAGTTCTAAAAAAAGTTGAACATGACAAAGGTGACAATATATCATGGCCAGCTTTTCATGCTTCAGAGCAAGGTTCAACAGATTCTGATTAATTCTGACACAAATGTGTGATTTGACACAATTCATCATTTGTACGAGAAGGCTGCAACTACAATTATACTATAATTAAATGTTAAATCAATGCAGTGCATTTGGCCACACACTTCCTGAATCCTGGACAAATTCCACTTGTAACATATGATGCACCACTGTATGCAGTGTGTCGGAGCCCAGAGCCTTCCCTGGGTGGACATACGCCGGGTGCAAGCACCGTTCCCCTTAGCTCCAAAAATATACTTTCAAACCTTGCTCAATAATTCAATAAGCTCAATAATTCAAAAAGTATTCAATCAAATAATTTCACAAAGCAATCAGTTGAGAAAGGGTTCACAATACCTGTTTATTTGAAGTCAAACAGTGAAATGACAAAGTCTCAAGGAGCAGCTGGTCAGGTGAGGACTGATCAATTGTATACCAACAAAGTTAGTATTCAATTCAGAGATCAGCAATTTCATGGTGCGTTGCACCCTCTTTTATACTATTGAAAACCCTTATGGTCCCACCTTCGGCCGATCCCATAATTACTTTTTCCTATTAGTTTCGTAATTTCTTATCAATCAATTTCCTCCCCTGTTATTTCGTTTTCCCTTATCTTTATTTTCTTTAGATTACACCCCTCGTTGCTTGGTGACGCCTCCAGTATAATCTTATGTTTTTTACGTCATCCATTAATCAATTTTCCTTTATTTTCGGGCTGTTTGGGGGTTTTTATAAAAAATATTGGTGCTTCCCATAAGCACCGTTTTATCTTGCTCTATTGCATTATACTTTGCTTGTTTGAACAGTGAAGACCTGCTTGGAGTGTTCTTTCCACGGTTGTTTTTCACTTCGTCTTAATTTTGTCTCACCATTTTACTATGGGTAAGTGAACTTCTTCTTTTCTCTTTTATATCCCTCTTTTAACAGTTACTTTATTTCATTTTAGCTACATATTGTGCCAACCCTCCACCGTTATGCTTCTCTGGCATTTTAGGTTATTGTACTTTGCTTCTGCATGTTTACCAGTATCATATATTTTCTGTACATAGATCCCTTGTGTCCAGGTTTCAGTCTTGTAAACCCCCTAAACAATATTTTATATTCTCATTGCTTTCTTTCCTTGCTTCCCTACAAGAGTTTCCTTTTTCTCTCTTTTAAATGTAAAGGATGCTCTTTTTCCCTGTCCCAAATATGTTCTCTAGTGTTTTATCTATTTTTATCTATCGGTGTTCACCCCCCTTCTTTTCTTTTACAGGCCCATCAGTCAGACGCCTTCGTCCTCGCAGGAGCAGGGTCAGACACTCTTCCCGTTTCTCTAAATTTCTGGAGTTTTTCTATGCTATCTGGCCTGTTGCTGCTTCTCCTGGGGTATCGCCTAGCTCTACCAGTCGAAGTCTTTCTCCTGGTGTTCGTGACCATCCCAACACAACCTCTCCTGTTACTCGAGACCAGTCTACCCAAGTGGATTTCTAGGATTTCCCAGCAACACCTCATGCCTCCCCAGATTGTCTTGATTTTCTGGGGTCCCCCTCCTATTCCCCCACGTCTCCAGCAACGCCCTCTTCTGATACATATTCTGTCCCCATAATTCCTCCGGACCGTCTGACTGATCTGTGATTTTTTTAATAAAGTCTTAATTTTTATCCATCTCTTCTCGTGTTGTAATTGATTTACTGGTACACCAGACACAAGGGGTGCAATGGTCTGCTTACGTTACTGCTTACTTATTAGTTTTCCACCCTCATACAGATTTGGTTTACTTATTGGTTTTTCCACACTCATAAAGGTAAATTACATGTACTATATTACTGTACCTATTGATCATATCCCTGTACCTACTGATTATATAAACAGTGTTTTAATCAATTTTTTACATAAGTTCTTTACTCTAGATAGCATATGATTCTTCTACGTCTACTACACACAGGATACATATTTTTCTCCGACAACTGGCCCGAGAGAATAAATTGATCATAATGTTTGGTGGTCTCTAATGGTGGTAAACATATAGTGATTACTTAGAATTATCTGTTTGAACAAATGTCCTGAGACAAGTAGGTATTGCATCCTCAGTACCAGTAGCAGAAACAGGTATGTTCATCAGGTGTCTGCCCTTGCTTTGGCAAAGCTTCAGAATGATGCATTTAGATATACTGATGCAATTTGCATTTCTTGTTACAAAAAATATATGCTGTGACACCAGAAATAAGGTTGTATGTGGCTTAAAACTTGTGATATTACCAATTTTTTGTTTGACATGGCAGCCATTTTTAAAATACAAGATGGCAACTATAATGGGCTGTGACAGCATGTAGTGTAATTCCTATTGGAATGAGAAAGTTTATATTAGTATTATTGGATTCCTTGACCTAAAAAATGTATACTTTAACACCAAGACCCTGAGCATAGGTGATTTAGGAGCAGAGGTAAACCTATTGTTTAAACCCTTCCTGTAAAATGTCAAATAGAGTTAAACCTTTCCTGTATAATGTTAAATATGAAGGGCTGAGAGCGACAGTGGTCTAACTCACAAAAATGAAAAATGAGATAAGGTCATACTTTGACAGAGGTGGATGAGGTCCCTTCATCTTCCTTATGACCTTGAATCATATCATGAGCATTATCCATGATTTTTTTTATATTGCAAAACTTTCATGTCTTATTTCTCAAAAACAGCTTTCTGTTGGTCAGACCACTCTGGTTCTCAGCCCTTGATATACAGTCCATGTCTTTGATCACCTTGCACAGTGAAGGTTTATAAGTCAACACCATAGGTATTAATTATCCGGTTGAGCTAGATGAGGCCTGTATTTGTAAGTAATTACATAAACATTTCACACCCCAGCTCATCAATGTTTGGTAAGTGTGAATAATATGGTAAGAAATTACTAGTTTTTATTAATAAAAAAGTTTTTGCACAACAACTTCTGGCCTACTCCATGATGCAGTCTTTTTGATCCATTGCAAACAATAGTTTATGCATGCTCTGTAATCTCTGTAAGCCATGATTCCATATAAGCGTTTGACTTTTGGCTGTTTGATATGAATGATAAAGAGTGTGACACTTTGAGCCTACAATATTGAACCTTTTCACAATATTCTAATTTTCTGAGATTTCAGATTTTGGGTTTTCATAAGCTGTAAGCCATAATCATCAAAATTATAACAAATAAAGGCTTGAAATATCTCTCTTTGCATGTAATGAGTCTATATAATATATTAGTTTCACCTTTTAGTTTCAAGTTGAATTACTGAAATAAATTAACTTTTGCACAATATTCTAATTTTTCGAGTTTCACCTGTAAAGTTTTATTACATATGCCATATGCCAGCCTCCCCATGACCCTAATTAAGATTAAGCAGTTCAGAAAATGAATGAATGTTTTCAGTCAACTGGATGACAATTAGGTGTGAGTGAGCATTCGTTTTATTTAAAGAACAGGGATCTGTCCAAATCTGAGCTTCACAACACATTTTTGTGGAAGAAGATGAAGGCATGAACAAGGGAGATTAGTGAGGAACTCAGAAGACTTTGTGTTGATCATCAGGCTCTAAAAGGTACAAAGACCATCTCTTAAGAGTTTGGATTCCAGCAATCCACAGTCAGAGATACAGTTATGAAGTGAATACAAGATCAGTTTCCCTCTGCAGAAATGGTCAACCCAATAATATCAGATAAAGACCAAAGTGTACATTAGTCCAGGAGTTCTAAAAGGAACCTTGGGTAACTTTTATCAATTAAAGGCCTCTTCCACATTGGCTAATGTCAATGTTCTGTAGTCTTCTAGTAATCAGGAAAATACTATACAATGTCCTTTAGTCCATCAGGAAAATTTATACAAATAAAAGAATTGCAACCCTTCTACAGTTTGTTGTATTTATAAAAATATAAATAAATGAATAACATGGATGACAGCAAAATAACATTTTTGGTATAGAGGCATTACGTTTGGGGAAAGCAAAATACTGCATTTCAGCATAAGAACCTTATTCCCTCTGTGAAATGTGGTGGTGATAGTATCATGCTTTGGTCCTGTTTTGCTACATCTGGGCCAGGACAATTTGCCTTGTTTACTGGAACAATTAATTCTGAATTGTAACAGCAAATTATTAACTTACTGTATGTGAAATAAATCCCAGGAGAATGTGAGTCATCACAACTTTTTTGCGCCTCTGTCAATTCAGTCCTGGTCCATGGATTAATAACATGGACCTTGACAGCAAAACTGCAGTCCTCCCTCAATGGCCCTTTAACACACATGATATGAGCAGCCCTAATTGTCTTCTGGAAGAATCGCCTCAAAAATAGAAAGCTTTATGGTAATATACCTTCATTATTTTTTACCATCCTGGAGAGAAGAACTATCTAGCAACCTCCTCCTATAGCAGCCCAAACATGGTTCCACCTCTGTGGGCCATCTCATGCGTACCTTTCTTGACCAGTTTCAGGACTGCATTGGCTGTCTTAGAAGACAGGGCTTCTAAGAAGCTCCTGACTGTGATGGACAATCGGGATGGATGGCAAGACAGAGTCAGTGGAGTCAGAGATAGTTTGAACAGATGATGAGATGTGTTGGCCATGTTGACCTTTAATGTTACCTTAAAAAAGTCGTGATTACTTTTTCTTTGTACCATGCTGAAAGTAACCATTAGAAGATAAATAACCTCTGGCCATGAAGGAAAGTTCAGGGCAGCAACAATACTCAAAAAAGTGTGGCATTCAAGTAATTATTATTTGGTATAATTTGACCCAAGATATGGCTTTCCCCACACAATTATACTGCCTCCAACAGCCTGGACTGTTAAAACAAGATAGATTGGGTCTATATACTGCTACATGTCACTGTGCCAGAGGCTGAAGTGTCTTCAACTCTACTGCATACCCCTCCACTCAGTAAGACTTTGCAATGCCTAGTCCATAAGGAACAAGGTCAATGAGATCCAAGCTAACATCATCCATATGGAGAAATTTAGTGATGCATGTATCATGGCCTTCACCAAGACATGGCTTACTTCTAAAGACCTGAACACGAAGAAGTTTTAGGGTGCCAGTGAGGCTCAACATGGCTACTGACATAACAGGGCAATCCCAAGGGGTGGGGTCTTCTCTGATCACAACACCATCCTTCTTATCCTAACCTATAAGCCACTCCTTAAAATAATTTAAATTAGCCACCAGAGAAAAGGAAATGTGGACTGGGAATCCTGTTGAGGAAATAAAGTGGGGCCCAGAGAATAGAATGCACAGATTACAATTTCAAGTCAATTCAAATTAAATTCAATTCAAATTTTATTTGTCACATACAAATTATACACAGTACAATATATAGTGATATGCTTAGTACGACTGTCCAAAATGTAAAGAATAAACTATCAAAGCAACATGAAGGGGAAAAAAAAAAAAGGTCAGATAAATACAAAATATATATAAAATGCAAAAGGATAGAAATAAGAAAATATATAGAATAAAATAAAATATACATATGAGATAAAAA
>JAQMYF010040603.1:0-10600 GCA_030014195.1 Neosilurus mollespiculum | reverse complement strand
GGCTGGCGCCCATCTCAGCCGACTCCGGGCGAGGGCAGAGTACACCCCGGACAGCTCGCCAGGCCATCGCAGGGCTGTACATATACTTAATTTATTCAATTTGTCAAACTGATTAATACTACTAGAGTTGTGGGGAGGCTGGAACCTATTTAAGCCGACTCTAGGCAAAGGCAAGGTGCACCCTGGACTGCTCACCAGACCATTGCAGGACAACACACAACCATTTACACTCACACCTAGGGCAATTTGGAACAGCTAATTGGCCTAATGTTTTTGGACTGTGGGTGGTAACCGGAGTAAAGTCATGCAAACACAGGGAGAACACGCAAACCTAACACAGAAATGCCTGAGCCCTGGGCTTGAACCCAGGACCTTCTTGCTGTGAGGCAGATGTGCTTACCACCACACCACCATACCGCCCCGGTAAGGCAACAGAATAGGAAAAATGCCAAGGGAGTGAATACTTTTGCAAGCCACTGTAGATAGATAGATAGAGAAACAGACATACAGAGAGTGTGTATGTACTGTATATACACAAATACAGCTGTCACATGCAACAAATAAATGGGCATTATATCCAGTTTCTAAGCAATTAAAGATTACGGATGAAGGATAGAATTTCAAAAATAATTCAAGTGCAAATTTAGGACCAATCACATTGACCAAGGATATTTTCTACAATATTTATATATTATTCAAAAACGAAAGATATTATGTATTATATGAGTGTTTATGAATGTAATTTTGATGTAATTAGGTTCTCTTTCATACGGAGATTCTCTACCAGTTATGGATCTCTCACCCGTTACATGTTCCATGTTCGGAGATGATCCCCTTGCCAGTAAGACTTTAAGACATGCCAGATTGTCTGGCCACGTACCACAGCTTACCTCTAAAATTCCATATCCGATGTGAAACCAGTGATTGTTTTATCTTCACCTGAGTAAAGTGACGTATGTTGATCTTTCAATTCAATTCAGTTTTATTTGTATAGCGCTTTTTACAATTGACATTGTCGCAAAGCAGCTTTACATAGTAAAAGTAATTTAAAAAGGAAATTAAATTTTTCTACAACCCCCTACACATCCCTAATGAGCAAGCTCACAGCAACAGTGGCAAGGAAAAATTCCTTCAGTAGATATGAGGAAGAAACCAGGCTCAAAAGCCCATCCTTATTTGGATGAAACCGTAAAAATAAAACCATATAAGAAAAACCTCATTACAGTCCAACATGTAGTCCGGTTGGTTATACCACAACTGTAAGTTTGATTGTTCCACTTACTTTTTCATAGTTGAGCATTTGTCAGTAGATAGTCTCCCAGGACTCCTGTCCTCCTTGCTGTTGGTTATCTGTTTTGGCTTTTACTGGCGACTGTGATTCTCTTTCCTGGCATATTGCTCATAGTGTTGTGAGCTAATGTGCTTGATGGGACCCTGCTGCAGTGCTAACATTGAGCCAGCTCTGCATCTGAAAAGGTTCTTCTCCAGCCCTTGAGAGAGCAATGTGTTGCTCGCGTAGTCACAAGTTCACATGCATTTTGCAGTCTAAGAAAGCACAAGCTGTCATGACGGCTGCAGCGGGTACATACATAATTTTCCAGTACCCTTGAGTCCTCCATCTCTTCTTTTGTATTTACCCTTACCGGCATATTACTCTCAGACTGCAAGTTAAAAACTGTTCCCAAAATTGTTTCCAAAAATTGTGCTCTGTAGTGGCTGTTGTTTCTCTTTCCACAATGTCTAAAATTTAGCAATTTTCACAAAACTGTGGACATTTTTATACAAAGTGGGGACATTTTTAAAACATATTTATCAGAAAAACAATTTTCTGATCTGATTACTGGAAAGTCAAACCCTGACAGATGTAAGTAACTCCCAGTTGAGGTATTTCAGACCTCATTTAGGCAGAAAAATCTACTTTAAAATGATAGGAAGTAAAACATTCACTAAAGTGCAAGCAGACCTCTCAGTTTTTGCAATAGTAGGATGTCTCCTTTTGCAGCCACTGTCTTGTACAAACCCTACATCTTCTGGCTGGGTGCTCTTTTTTTTGCAGTTCGTATGATGGAAACAAGTTGATGTGCCCCAAAATTATAATTGAACCTGTTTCTATGGTCAGCATTGTATAGTGCTTCAGGAACAACATGAAGAAGGGGTTGGGGGTCAGCCTTATCACCATGTTCTGAGTCATTCTGAATCACCGTTAGGGGTTTTAGCCCTGTAAATTACATAAACTTTGCTGATTCCAAAGAGATAGGTTACAAATTTATTGGTCCAGTTGCTGTCTTTGAGTTTTGTAGTTGAGGTCATTTCACTTCTCCCACACCTTGCCAGAAACATTACATAACCATGTGTGATGCATGATTCTGTCCCCAAACACCAAATATCTGTATTTTGGTGTTTGGGGACAGACGGTTTGTCCCTTATTTTCTGAGGATGCCAAAGACATGTTTATTGATTCCAAGCAAGCATTCAGATAATGCTACAGAACTGTAAAAATTATCAATGTACAATTTATATCCATTATGTCAAGATGATCAAGATGTAATGACAATTGTGTCTCCAATGGCTGCCCCTCGTCCACAGTATGGCTACACGTATCCCAACAGTACCTTGTGTTTGAATCACAAAGCACATAACATTTTAGGGCATACTTTTTTGTTTTCTTTGGGTTATATATCCTAATAGTAAGGCACCCACACCACAGCAGCATGCCTTCATCAGTAGAGATGTTAGTGTTAGGGTTGTAGAACTCACAAAATCTTTCAAGGAGGTAATCTAAGACTGGATGAACTCTGTAGAATCTGCCCTCATCTTATGTGGGCATTGCTTCATTGTCACTGAAATGTAAGAACTGCCATATTAACTTTTATTAAAGCATGGTGTAACCATGTATCAAGGCATTATCATTCAGACCTCAAATGTACTGCTCTGCAGAAAGGTTGGATTGATTCACAATGTTCTCAAGCAGTTCATCAGAAGTAAACAACTCAATATCATCATTTGGTTCATCTAATTAAAACATATTGGCAGCCTGCAGATACAAATACATACAGTGGCATTGCAGTAAATGACATCTCCACTCTTAAAATTTCTAATTCAGCAGCCACCTTTGCTTAACTATGATTCCTGCTGCAATGAGCTCTAGACAATCTGAATGTTACAGGTGCCCAAAAACACCAGGCTGTGCAGGCGCCCCTCCTGCCTGACTTTAAAGGCCTGGTGTGTAGACAACTTAATTCATCAGCAGCTATGCAAAGATGGTTATCATGAAGTAGGCTTGCAAACATGCATGACTGGGAGCAGATTGGTTGTGGATCAGGTGTTTGGCCCCCCTGCCCCCTTCTTGGCACAGCCACCTGCCCTAGCAAGAACTCAGGGTTATGAATGGCCTGCTGACCAAGCTGTACAGGGCCATCATGGCTATTCAGACCCGTCTGGATAATACTGGGGCCATTATGCCCCTCTAACTCCATCACCTATGCTGTCAGGTGCAGGAAAGTTCGGGGGATTGTATATTGGTAGGTGAGCTTCAGGCAGCATTCTTATGCCTCTCTTCTATTATGAAGGAGCAGGCTTGTACTAGTAAGAGTCTTGGCATCCTTCTTCATAGTTTGGCACCACTTGTGGTTGTCCCAGTCCCAGCATGGTTGTCGCTGTGCACAAGGGATGTTAGGCGGTTTGTCGAGATTTAACACATACTCAAGAAGGGCCAGATCATCTAGCACCAGATCTAGCATAACACTTGCCAACAAGGCAGGGTAGAAGCGCAGGGGGTAAGGCTTGATAGTTCTCAAAACAGCTCCCCCCTGACAATTCCCAAAGCCCAGCTAGCCATTTCCCATTGCCAGTTCAGCACAGAGTGGCATGGTTGGCTTTGGAGTTGGACACATGGTTGGTGTCTACAATGACCCATTATTAGTGCCTGCTGTACTCCTGGGTGACATTGCATACTTTAAGATCTGTGAGTGACTCATAGCATCTGCAGACACTTCAGGAAGAACTGTCCACTCTGCTACAGAAAGGAGCCATAAGGGAGGTTGAAGTTGGGGACCACACTTGATTCTTCCACTGCTATTTTTAGTCCCCAGATAGGACAAGAGTCTTTGTCTCATTCTGGATCTCAGACGCTCAGTGGTTTCTTTTGTACCCTGAGATGCAAATGCACCTCTACAAGGGTTCCAGGGTGAGGCAGGCCATCAATACAGGAAACTGGTTTGCCACCTTTGACTTCAAGGATGTGTACTTCCAAATACCCATTTAGCAGAGGCACAAGTGCTTCTTGAGGTTAGCCTTGAGGACAGAATACCCAGGTTCTGGGCCCTATTCTGCCTTTTTGACTTTCTTTTGCTACCTGGACATTCATTTAAGGCATGGATATTGTTCTTGCACCTAGGAGGATGCACAATTTCAGATGAACTATTTGGATTCTTTGTCTAGTCCGTGCAGCCTCAAAAGAACAGTGTCACACCACATAGCCCTGCTCTTGCAGAAAATTGTAGGACTGAATGTGTGCCTGAATCACATGTTCCAGCCATCCAAGGAAACAACATTTCTGGGTATGACTCTGGACAACAGGATGGCTGCCATTGTGTTCACCCCCCGACTAGATTGATCGTCCCTCCTGCTTCAGGCCACACTCCCTGGTTGAGTGGAGACTCTTTCTTTGGCTCGTGGTCCTTATGGCATATGTGCGTGTGTGTGTGTGTGTGTGTGTGTGTGTGTGTGTGTGAGCCAGGGGTCTTATTGAGCCAGGGTTTTGTTTCTTGTGGGCTTCATGTGCCCTCCATTGGTGGTACATGGAGCAGGGAAGCTCTGTAGGACCTGTGACTCACTGCAAGTTGGTCTTCACAGACATGTCCCCAATTGGCTGGGGTGCTATGGGAGGGCTGTGGGTTCAGTGGTACATAATTGTGTTAGAGTTAAAAGCTATCCACTTTGATCTCTGACAGTTCCTTCCAAGTCTGAAACGTTTTCATGTCATTATCTGGACAGACAGCACAGTAATGGCAGTCAGAATCAACAGGCAGGGAGACTTAGGCTCCACCCTCCTCTGCAAACTGGCAACCAAATTAAAACAGTGGGCCCAAACCCTTTTCTGCTCACTCAAGGCAGTACATGTGCAAGGACCATTGAACACAATGGCAGATATCATGTTGAGAAGTAGTCTGTAGCAAGAGTGGCAACTGCACCCTCAGGCTGTCGAACAGACACGGTGCATTTCAGGGAGGGGTTGACCTGTTTACTTTCAGAGAGTCAACACATTGCCACCTGTTCTCCCTGCAGAACAACAAGCCATCTCTGGGGAGGGATGCCCTAGTGCACCCATGGCCCAAGACTCTCCTGTATACCTTCCCCCATTCAATTACCTCCAGCCTCTTCTCCATCAGACTCAAACAGAAAAAGTGAAGCTGACCTTGATGGCTCCTTTTTGACCTCACATGCTGTGGTTTTTGGTGATTCTGCCACTCTTGGACAGAATGCCATTGGAGTCTCACTTTGACAAGACCTGCACGGTATGGTGGCAGATAGTTTTGGTAGGACTGCAATCAATAAGGATGAATGCTCACCGATTTCCCTGTTCTTTAGAGGTGCCCAGAGGCTGGGCTGAGACCAAATCAGCTGGAAACTCCAGAGTAATATTGTCTAGGCATTACAAAATCTGCCCAGAAACAAATCTTTGTACCCTTATATGAAAAATATGTTTATTTTGAGTCTTAAACATACCTCTGATTTTGGAGCTGTGTATCTCCCAGAATACAGCATCACTGAATCATCATCATCATCATCATCATCATAAAAAAAAACAAAACAAAAAAAAACATCATACTTCAAGCAAATTGGGCAAAGAAAAAAATGATGACATCAGTGAGCATGGAGCTGAGCACTGGGTTCTGCTACTTGTTCTTAGTGGATTGTAATTATCTGAATCAATGCAATGATAAATATTTATTATTGCTGCTGAAAATTAATCATCACATGTATACCTGGGCACAGCTCATTTATACTGAGGTACGTGCCCCAGTAAAAGGGGGCTGGCAACACTTATGGATTGTCTCTTCACTCAGGGAACCAAGGTTACAATATAACCATCCGATCTACACTTATTTTAACTGACTTTTTGGTACCATAGCTGATGAGTTCTTGGTTGAGTTTATTGTGGAATTACAAGTGCTATTCATGGAATAAAGTATTGTTCATATACTAAATGCATTTACATATTCATTTTGAATACTTGTCATTTTGATGATGAGTTGTACATCATCATCATCATCATCATCATCACCATTGTCATCGTAGTTTTCATCATCGTCATCTGTACTTTTTCTATTTATTAATTTATTTAAAATTATCTTTCTGTTACATGATCATTGCACTTGACAGCAAAGAAAAACAATGTGCCCATGATATTTTTTCGGCTTAAAGGAATGCGCTTGTCCTGACGTAATGGTATAAATGCAATTGAAAAATTTAATCTGGAACACATTCACTCAAGAAACTCTGACTATGGCAAGAAATTAAATATGGCCCATACTATGGTACTGTCCAAGATGTCTGAATATACAATTATGCACAATTTTGGTTCTAATTCATAAGTGCTTACTATGTCTCCTCTTATGCAATACATAATTTTTATTTTTCCGGCCCACTGGTAAATTGAACACAGGCAATGCTCTCCAACCAGGTGCTGCTCTGCCTCTGATGCACATATACATGTTTCTGAGTGTTGTATGTGGTGCTGTCAGTGTCTCTGCCCTGTGTGCTATATTCACAGTGAGACATTCCCAAGATGGTAGTACCATTACATGAGGCCCTCACAGTTCCCTCTTTAGTCCCTGTTTGGGTTGCAGGAGGAGGCCCTGTACAGGCAGACATAAGACAGCCATTAATGTTGCCATACTGGGACACTGAGTAATGATTGTCCCATAATGCAAATTCCAGGTGTCCAGAATTTGCCTCGTGATCTGGCCGTTGGAATTCTTGGCTCTGAACTGAAATGATTCCCAATGAGATAGTGTGCTATATACTGCACTGCCCATTTTAATTATTTTATTTATTTTTGTTTTGTGGGCAAGAGGTTATGGCTAAGATTACCAAGTGCTTTTTACTACCCACCTGTTTTGATGGTCCAATCTCTTTTATAATGTCTGTTTAATGTAGCATTAATTATTGGCTGATGACATGTTTGAAAAACATCAGGTCTGATGTCTGGTATTTATTTAGTCTGCAAAAAGCAATATCAGCTGCTGAGACCACATATATTTTTCTGGCTGTCCATCCTTTGTAACAGGTGGGAGAAAAAAGAGAAAACATCAGGTACAAACCAGTGGCAAAAATCCTTTATTATTATTATTATTATTATTATTATTATTATTATTATTACTACTACTACTACTACTACTACTACTACTACTACTATTATTATTATTATTATTATTATTATTATTATTACTGTTTAGTCAAGCCTCTCAGTGCATTTACAACAACTTCTGGTAAAAGACAACGTGCTTAGCCCAATATTCTCAATGCAAAACTACATAATTTAGGTATACAATGATGTAACAATGATGGGAATGGAACGTAATATTCATGAGCTGCTGGAGGGTTGCAGGGGCCAATCTTTTGGAGCCAAGAGAAACTGTGAGTCCCAAGGTCCCAAAGTTCCAAAGCTATACTGTAGTCTTTACATGCAGTCTATGAGCTCGACATTTGGATGAGGTCACCTACCTTGTCTCTGGTTACCTAGGTAACCCTCTTATATATTTCCCTCACTAAATATATGTGGCTAGTTTGCTATAAGGCCATACATCTAGTTTTTTATAAGGCCATATCTAAGTGTATATCTGAGTGTATATCTCAAGTGTATATGAACTGTGGCATTTAAACTAAGCTTACTTTATTTTAGTTCACCGATTGCAGTTTATACATCAAACTGTAACCTTTTTTTCTCTCTCTAAATATTTATAAATAATATGCTGTAAAAAGATTCACACCAGTAAACTGAAACACCCCTTGCTGAATATACCTTCAATTTTTTTCCATTCAATTCAACATTTAAATTTATTTCTTTTTTATTTGCTTCAACATAGCTGTACCATGACTTAGTTCATGGGAAAAGATGTTAGCCAACCAAAACATTTGCATGGGTTAAACACACATAATTAACTTTGTGCATTGCTTTAAATAAATGTATACTCACAGGGAATACCATAATATTCCATCTCTAGAATGTGCAATCAGGCATCAAGTTGTCCTTACACTGTAAAAATCCCCTGTAAAAGGGGAAGTGGTGGCTTAGTGGTTAAGGTGATGGCATACTGATCCGAAGGTCAGTGGTTCAATCCCCACTATCACCACTGTTGGGCCCTTGAGCAAGGCCTTTAACGCTCAAATGCTGTAAATGTAAAATTACAGTGATTTATTGGCAGCAGTAGTTGCCAGTAAATTGTTGTAATTTGTAAAGTAAGGATTAACTTACTGTAAAATTTAAATACTGTAAGCTAATTATCTCACTGTAAAAAATTTACTGTAAAAGTTACGGTAAATTACTGCCAGCAGAGTTGCCAATAAATCACCATAAGTTATATGGTAAGAAATTCTTTACAGTTATTACATGCTATAGTAAATTATTGTAATTTCCACAGTATGAAACAGCTTACTGTAAATAATGCAGCAATAAGTTATTCCAATTTGTACAGCGCTTTACATTAACAACATTTGGCAGACGCTCTTATCCAGAGCAACTTACAATTATCATTTTTACACAACTGAGCATTATGAGCCTTGCTCAAGGGCCAAACAGTGGTGATAGCAGGGATTGAACCATTGACCTTCGGATCAGTAAGCCATCACCTTAATCACTAAGTCACCACTGCCCTACAGCTTTAAATGGATCCGTAAACTGGAAACCTTCTTATGTGCCATGTTGCTGCATGGTATAATATTATAATTATTATACCACATATAATGACCACCTGATATAAATGACATTCAAAGTAATAAAAATGCTATTTTTTATATAAATAAATTCTACCTCACCCAGCGTAGCGCTACAACGCCCTTTAATAACAAGAAGCCATTAACCTACGTGTAGGTCTAATGCAAAGTTTTTTGCTGCTGATGTTATCTAATATTATTACAACGTTAGATCCAGTCAGTTTGTTCACTTGCAAAAATAACAGCCAAATACTTAGAAGCTATTTGAGTAGTTATGTTGACTATTTTAGTCCTTGTTTAATACGATTTACTGTGATTAACATGTGGTTGGACTCACGTGGCGATCTGTGAAAATCAGTATCAATGCAGACAAAGCCGTGTTCGGGAAGCTGTGAATATGTCGCGCCAGACAAAATTCCCGGCATGCTATGTAGTTACGGAACAATCATACGATATATTACTGTAACAAATAATGTATATTAGCGTAAGAACTACAGCAATCAGTTACAGTGTACTGTACAAATTACACTAATTTACTGGCAACTACTGCTGGTAACGGGAATGCTTTTTTTCTATCCCTTTGTGTCAACAGGGTAAACAGATTATACAGCAGGTGCTAATGGCTCTCTCATTTCACTATCTGCAGGAGAAAATCATCCACATATGATATCACATCTGAACACTTGAAAACAGTTTAAAATCTTACAGATATGTTTAAAATAGTGTGGAGGAGGAGACTCATTGTGGCTGAAGAGCAAACTTGCATTATGTATCTGAATAGCAACGGTCCAAAAGGCATTCGAACACACACACACACACACACACACACACACACACTTGCACTGAGGTTATCTAGAGGTTTAAGCCAAATGCAAGCACTGGGAACAGAACGAAGCAAACTAAACAAGAAAAAAAATCGAGGCAGGTGTATTCATTGCTTGGGGGGTGATCACACTAGACACTAATGGATCGTTTTGAGACTTTTTTCAAGATATTTTGCGAATCCACCTACAAGCGAATATTTTGCAGGCAACAATTCTTATGAGTAATTTGTGATTGGTGTATGGATGTTTGGTGAAAAAAAAGCGAATCTCCTGCCGTAAATGAGTCGCATTTTGTTTACTTTTTGTTCTTAAACCATTCGCTTGTTATTCATGCGTTATTAGCGCAAACAAAATGCGATAAAAATCTGAATGATGAGAAAATATATGGAATACGGCAGATGCCAGCAAGTCTCAAAAATTTTGTCACTTTTCCTTGTGAAAGAAAAACTCATAATTTGCAACCTTTTCACGACTGTTTTGAAAAGAATTTGAGACTACTCCGAGTCTACTTTGAGTCTCATTTTGCAACATCCACAGAAATTTCAAACGTTTGAATTTTTTTGCGATGAGTTCACAAACTAGGTGTCCAACATGCGATGCCCATGAATGTAAAGTGAAAGTCACAAATTACTCTTTGGGTCAGTTGCTTTTCTATCGCACCTCTAGTGAGATCACCCCCTAACAGAGGAGGTTTATTCATACAGGCGATTGGGCGACGCACCACCAATGGGGAAAAATTAGGGAATTTTTTTTCTTTCATAGTCTTACACAATATTAAGGTAGTTGTGACTCTCTGACACTAATCTGTCTCTGTATGACATTGTCCAATCAGTGTAAGG
>JAQMYF010040602.1:0-10600 GCA_030014195.1 Neosilurus mollespiculum | reverse complement strand
TTGATAACTGCTAGTTTAAAGGATTTAGGTACATAACCAGTGCTAAGGGAAGAATTAATTATATTTAATAAAGGGTTTATTATTCCTTCCATCAAAATCCAGGAATCTATGATAAAGAAGCATTGATGTATTCATCCATTCATTCATTCATTCATTTTAAGAAGCGATTAATCCTAATTAGGGTAATGGGGAGGCTGGCGCCCATCTCAGTCGACTCTGGGCGAGGGCAGAGTACACCCAGAGTACACGCTGATGGCTATGCAGCTACTCTTTACTAAAATTAGCGATGGTTCTTTTACGTGCCTCTCACCACAGACAGTGGGAGACATGGCCGGCATTGATAACCCAGTTAAGTGCACTGGGGGGCATTGTTGTATTACAGTCTTTTATTTTTATAAAGAAAACTGAGAGGGGATTTATCTACTGAGTCGAGATCAGATCAGGCGGACTGATGCGCTTCAATTTTTTTCGTGATGTGTACCACCCAGTCATCATTGAGGTTTGCACACATAAGACCTCTGTCTCTCCTCAGAGTAAAACTGCAGATGAGGGAAGATTGAAATCAATAAAAACTCTAATGCTCGCACATATCCTGAACACTCTAATAATTTCAAATGACTGGGCTTATAACTATAAAGCAATGATAGAAATGGAGCTATAATGCGTTTCTGATTATTAATTTGATTTTAAACGAGGGTGTGGACTTACAGGACTCCAGGTTTTACACAGCTAACTGTTTTCTCAGACGTTTCTTAAGGCCTTTTCAGAGATTGGAGTCTCCTGCTACTTGAAACAGCATCGACGCGGTGAATGTGAATCTGTGTGAAAACATTTATGACTTCAGTAATCTATTAAAACACTTAATTAAACAAATTACGAGATGTGTTTATATCTGACGTGACATGCTAATTGTAGTTTTAAAGTGTACCGTGTCACTCTTTGTGTGTGATTCTTAAGTAAGTAAAATTTATTCATTTTATTTTTCGAGCCATTTTTATCCTTTATTAGGGAGACTGGAGCCTATCCCAGCTGACTCGGAGTAAACACATACACACAACCATGCACCCACCCACTCACACCTAGGGGCAATCCAGAATGTCCAATTAGTCTAATGTGCATGGGATGGGGAAGGAAACCAATGCATCCAGAGGAAACCCATGTAAGAATGGGGAGAACACAACCTTCACACTGAAAAACTCCATTCCTGATCACAGAGCTTGAACCCAGGAGCTTCCTGCTGTGAGATAAACATGCTAGCCGCTATGCCACCGTGTCGACTTATTTATTTGATATATATGTCAAATTGCTGTCATATAAGAGGAATAAGACGTTTAGCATGTTCAGCATGATAACTCTGCGTCATCGCACCACCTCTTTATTCTGCATCTTAATATCTCTGTGTTTGAGGGGTCGGAGGTTTGGCTGTAGTGAGAAGTTGATCTTTGATAAAAAGAGATAAAACACATCCGTTTCTCAGCTCTAGAAATAAACTTGAGGTTTTCACACAGAGACCGATTTGAGCAGCATTAAATATTTCTCATCCAAACTGAATTCACACGGCTGAATAAAATATAATGAAAAAAAAAACAAGTAAAATAAAATAGAACAAATATGAAGCATATAAGAGAAGATTTATATAAATAAATCTCTGATTTAACAGACACAGCAAATCACACACATTTCCTCTGGAGACCCCACTGTCCTCTTATGAGAACATCATATTTTTTCCCAACAATATTGTGTGTATGTCCTTGTATGATCCTCATATAAGATCCACTGGGTTACTCTTTTCCCAGACTTCTTCTTGTTGGAGGACACTGATCAAGTTCAGTAGTTATCAGGTGGTAAGGGACAGAAGCAGTGTGAAGAAATGAGAAGACACACAACATTCATTTTTGGGTTTCAGGAGGATATACATGAGATAATCTATAGTTATTATTAGATGAACTGCTCATTAACATGTAAATTATTACACTGTAAATTCTCATCGCAGCTTCTTCTCATCCATCTGTAAAATGCCCCGGTGCAAGCAGGAGGTCACAGCTCAGTAAAGCCAACAGGTTTTGATTGCCTGCAAAACGAAACAATGTGATACTGAGACTTCCCAAACTGGACAACATTCATCTCTTGCAACTTTGAGGCCACACCTCTGTACAGTTGCAAAGTATGCATCACGACCCATTTGGTCTCAAGTTGTCCATCAGAATGCAGTAGAAATTCTGTCAATTCAAATCAATTCAATTTTATTTGTATAGCGCTTTTTACAATTGACATTGTCACAAAGCAGCTTTACACAGTAAAATTAAATTAGGGAGGAATCTAAAAATTTTTCTACAACCCCCTACACATCCCTAATGAACAAGCCTGCGGCGACAGTGGCAAGGAAAAACTCCCTCCTGTCAGAGATGAGAGTTAAAGATCTGTTGGATAGAAGCCTCCACCAAAAGCTCCCAGCTCACCCTCATTATATATTTGTATGAATCAGGTCTGTCAGGCAATCTCCCCCACCATGTGATCCAACCCACCCACTTTTTTCAGGCAGGTCATTTTTGTTTTGTAAAACTGCAACTCTCATTAGGATTAATAAAAAAAATCTGTCTGTCTGTCTGACTTAAAACAATCTGGCAGTGGTGGCTCACTGGTTAAGGCTGTGGGTCATTCATCTTAAGGTCAGGGGTTTAACCCCACGACCACCAGCCTACCACTGTGGGCCTTAACTGTAATTTATAAAAATGATAAATGGAAGCTGCTCTGGGTAAATGTCTCTATAGTCATATTATCAGTTTATTGTCTCTATTTAAAGTTAAACATCATGTAAAAATATTTTTTGTGTAAATATTGAGAACTTTGTCAGGTTCTCAGCTGCGCTGGATGAATGATTGTGTCATCGACAGCACAGAGTGTTTCAAAACAGTGTCAAAGGTCATGGTAATGTTTACTGTATGAAAGCACCACTGGATGGCACTGAATGAAGTCAGTCTATTTCTCAAGCAGTTCAGTAAAATCAGTATATTCTGTCAACACACAAATGATTCAGTGCCATTTTTGTCCAGAAACAGAAAAACTTTTTTGAAATTTGATGATTTTTTTTTTGAAAATTAAACTCTCACAAGCCCCATACCTCCATTATTTACATTCTATTAAAGTTTATACACAATTACACACAAACATCAATCCATTCAAATACAAACGATTTCTGACTCTGGGTGAGCACAAAATACACACTGGGCAGCTCACCAGGTCACGCTGACTGCAACCCAGTGGCCTACTCTTTACCATCGACAGCATCGGTTCTTTCACATGCTCCTTTATATAGCTCTCACCACAGACAGTGAGAGACATGGCTGACCTTTGATAACCCAGTTAGCTGCACACATCAGTAATCCAGCACCCTACCACCGGACCACCACTGCCCTTCATCCAAAACTCAATATTAAAATCTGTCTGTGTGCAAAACATGAGGAGTCTGCCTTCAAACAGAATTTCTCTCAGTAGTTCTTGTTCTGAAATATAATAGTTAGTCCTGGCAAACGTTATACCACTGCACAGGCAATTGCAATTGAAGCCTTTTTACACCGCCAACACAAATTTGTCAATAAATGGTATAAGTGATTAAAAATCCTAGTCAGAATCCGCTTTATTATTATTATAATGAGTACAATGAAACTTTATGTTACATGTTAACATGGGCCTTGGTCACATTATTCTGAGACTTTTTTTTTTTTTACTAACTTTAGATAAATAAAAATAATTAACAGCAGTCCTGTTTACAGCAGTCCATAATAAAATTCATTTCAATATCAGTTAAATAATGGTAAGCATTTAAGCTTGAAATAATATTTATAAAAACAAAGCAAAACAAAAGACTTTATGTCTTTTTCACTCTTAATGTTTAACCAAAAAAGTGCATTTCATATATATGTATAGAAATAAATGGATATTTAAACACTCATTTAATTTTGGTTAATGCTGTTAAAACCCGCGCTGGTCAATTTTCTTCATGTGATTCTGCACCCACTCGACTCCGGGATCTCCACACACACGACGACCGTTCTTCAGAGTAAATCTACAGAGGAGAGAGAAGATGTAGATCAGAGTAAAACTGTAATAAAATCAGAAAATGAAACTCTCACACGCCCCAAACCTCCAACTTTATTTACATTTTATTAAAGTTTATACACAATTACACACAAACATCAGTCCATTCAAATACAAACTTTCATCCATCCATTTTCTGACTCTGGGTGAGCAAGAATACACACTGGGCAGCTCACCAGGTCACGCTGAATGCAAAACTTTTATCCATTTTCTGAAGTGTTTAATCCTAATTAGGGTTGCAGGGAGGCTGGCACACATCTCAGCCGACTCCGGGCGAGGGCAGAGTACACCCTGGACAGCTCGCCAGGCCATCGCAGGGCAGAAAATGGTGACAACGATGTAGCTTACTCTTTATGAAAATCAGCGATGGTTCTTTTACATTCCTCTCACCACAGACAGTGAGAGACATGGCCGGCCTTTGATAACCCAGTTAGCTGCACTGGGGGCAAATACAAAATTATTTATTCATTTATAGATTTAATTATTAAATATGGGGGGAAACTTACATGATTCCAGGCATTGTACATTCGATCCCCGTTTTCTGATACGCTGTGATGACTTTTACCTTGATTTTATTCCTCAGGTAATTGAAACAGCACATCCCTGGTCCAACTCCATCTATGTAAAAACATGTATACATCATTTAGTTCTGTGATTAAATAATTAATTAAATACCAAACAATTGTTTTATATTTGCTATACGATTTTCTTTGTCATACATTTTCATGCTGTTGAATTCTGGAATGTGATTGGTCAGAAGTTCTGAATGAATTTTCTTAATCACTTTTTTTTGTAGTTGTTAAATATTTTTACACTTAAAGCTGTGAAATAAATATTAATACAAATTAAGAATTGAGTCAACGTATGTAGAGTATTCAAGTTGGTTTGATTTACTTAATTTATTACAAAAACATAAAATTCAGCATATCATATATGTATTATAATTTTGAGTTTAAAATAAGTTGTTATTTTTGTTATTTCAAGTAATTATTATTTTCTTTAATCTTTATTTTTTAATTATAAATTTACCCATACATAAACCACTACAGATGACATCAAAATATCATGTGAAAATTAAACACTAATATATTTTGATGAAATATAATTAAATAATGTGTAAATGTAGAACAAATTTAAGAGTTAGATTTTTTTTAAATCATCTATATTGATATTTCTCACTAAATGTTTTACAATAGCAATTTACACTGGAATGTATGAACAATCACTTCAATAATACTCAGGGATTTTATGAAGTTAGTGTAGCTTTTATTATTGCGGCATTTACTAAGAATTATTTTCTAGAATAAGTTCTTGAAGTGTGAAATGAGGCTCAACTGTCAACGCTTTGTAACCGTCAGAAATAAAGCTGCAGCTTTGCAGTACTCATCAATCACATTTCTGCCTATATGGTGGTTAATTCAGTGAAACTTAATTGAAATAAATAATGATAAAAACATGTACAAAAATATATAATGAAGGTAAAAAGGTAAACTTACTATGTGCCGTTGTGAAGGACTGAAGGCAGGTGAGAACCAGCACAACCAGCAGAGCACAACGAAGGACCATGCTTGATGATGATGATGATGATGATGATGAGAACAGATTGTAAATGATGTAGGTATCACTTCACTCTCAGGTTTATATAAGTTGGTTGGTAAGTGGTGGGTAGTTTATTGGTTTGTTTGGGTGATGAAACAGTTCCGCTTTGAAAAACACAGCAAACCCAAATGTGGTTGTAACCTTAAATTCAGTGAGAATTTTTTTCATCCCACATGTTTATAATCAAAATGTTGTCACACTTTTGTATCACATTCATAAAATACAATAAAATGAAGTCAAATGAAAAAGTGCAGCTTAACTGAGGTCAAAGAGAAGGAAAATAGAAGGGTAAATGGAATGTTGGGGTCAAAAGGGGGGGGGGGGGGTTAGACAAGAAGAACATTCGGTCATGGCCTTATATTGCAATGCTGCATTACTACATACTTCCTTTTTAATATGCAGTACAATCTTCAGCAAAGTTAACAAAATAATGACAGCTGGAAAATTTGTACGTATATTCCCCATGTAGAGAGCAACTTCATAAAAAAAAATCCTACTAGTAATTTGTAGCAGTAATGGAAATAATAAATAACCTTTTACCTTAACCTCATGGATAGATAGATGGATGAATGGATAGATACAGAGCCCCTAAACTGACATGGGTAAAAAAAAAAAAAAAAAAAGGTTAGGTTTCTCGTGCACATGAGAAAGTTTCGTATGTGCACGAGAAACCTATCCTTTTTTTTTTTCTTCCATGTCCCTTTAGGGGCTCCGTAGATAGATGAATTGATGGATGAAAAGATGGATGGATGAATGAATAGATGAATTGATGGATGGATGGATGAATGGAAGGATGGATAGATAGATGGATGAATGGATAGATGAATTGATGAATGAAAGGATGGATGGATGAATTGATGGATGGATGGATGGATGGATGGATGGATGGAAGGATGGATAGATAGATGGATGAATGGGTAGATGGATTGATGGATGAAAGGATGGATGGATGAATGAATAGATGGATGGATGGATGGATGGATGGGGAAAATGAGTTTAAAGGAGAGAGAACATGTAGAAAAGTGAAGAAAATTGGCACAGATAATTAAATGGGTGGTTGGCTGACTGGATGAATGGATGGATGGTTCCTTGGATCAATGGATCAACGGTGGGTGGAGCTAAAATGTTTTACAGAGATGGAGGCAAACTAAAAATAACTGTAAAATAATGGATAGGTGGTTGGATGGATGGGAAAATGGATTCATAGGCAGGAAAAGATTGTAAAAATTGACAAAAACTGGCAAAAGATAATTGATTCGGCCATCGGCTGACTAAATGGATAGATGGAGGAAAAGAATGGATGGACAGATGGATCACTGAACGGATGGATCCTTGTATCGATGGGTGGGTGGAACTAAAACATGTTACCGCTCTAGTGCTACACTACACTGACTTCCTGAGGGACATGGCGCTCACAAACAGAACTGAATATAGAGAAACCTCCACCTTCTGATGACATCACTGTCACATCCTGCAGCATACACTGACATTATGAGACACCCATACAGCAGATGAATGGTGGTGGTGTGGGGACCGGGAAGGAAGGGGGGGGTGTGGGTGAAAGGGGATGTTCTAAGATTACGAAAACACACAGACACTTTATAAAACAATTTCTTTATATCTACACACTAATACAGGACATACATAATAAAGATGCAGAAAATGGAAAAAACACGCCATCCTGCAGTAAAAATCCGAGCTGAAGTGAAATCATCAACCACATAGCAGCAGCTTCTCACATTTCTCATAATATACATAACATATAAATAACAGCTGGCAGTGACAGCGGACAGTAATTTTCTAGTCAGCTGTCCTTCCATCTCAGCCACCCTGAGCTGAATGGATGTTATCCAGTAGTGGTTGGTACTTGATATTCTTATTCATGAAGGCTGCTTCAAGACTATTGTCAAATGTGCGGCATACCTAAATATGATGAGGGGTAAAATTTCCCATCTTGACTTAAACAAGTCTACTTGTTGTGCACTAATAATACTGGACAGCAGGTGGGACCAGTTTAACACAAATGTAAATACTGCACAAGGAATAAAACTTTCAGACAGGGTGGCACAGTTGCATCATGGTTAGCATGTCTGTCTCACAACAAGAAGGTCCTGGGTTGGGTCCTGGGCTCAGCAAGGGTGTTTCTGTGCGGAATTTGCATGTTCTCGCGGTACTTGTCTGGGTTTCCTCCAGGTACCCTCTACGGTATCCTCCCACAGTTTAAAGACATGCCTATTAGGCTGATTGGCTGTTTCAAATTGCTGTTAGGTTTGAGTATAAGTGGTTGTGTCTGTGTGTGTGTGTGTGTGTGTGTGTGTGTGGGTGTGTGTGTGGGCGTGTTGGTCCTGTGCTGGACTGCTGAGCCTTTCTGTTAACTTGACAACATAAAGCAACTGAAACAGTGGATCGGGTTTATATTTATTTTTTTGAGCCCAGTACTGAATATTGGAGCCGGAGGTGTAGTGGTTAAGATGCTGGGCTCATGACCAGAAGGTTGTGGATTTGAATCACCATTAAATCCCCACCGTGCTAAGACCCTGGGCAAGGTCTTAATCACAAGTGTGCCTCATTCCACCCAGCAGTATAAATGGGTACCAGTAAAAATACTTGTAAAGTAACTTGCGATGGACTGGCGTACCATCCAGGAGGAGTCGAACTCCTGGTTGCGTCATGATACAGAAACCGGGATAAGCTCCGGCACTGAGGGGCCACTAGGCTTGGGTGTAAAAGTCCACCAGACTTTATCTTTATCTTTTTACCTGAATATTAAAACAACATAACAGTCTGTGTGCATTTGGTCATTCTATTTTCATTTATTTCTTTTTCTTTGTAAGTAAAAAAAAAATTAATGGTCAACAAAATTTTGTTGTTCAGTTTTCTGAAGCCTGTGGATGTTTGTCACTGATTGTTCGCATAATGGGGCAGCCATGGCCTAATGGTTAGAGAAGCAGCTTTGGGTCTGAAAGGTCACTGGTTCAATTCCCAAACCAGTAAAAGAAATGTGTGGCAGTGTGTGTAGCAGCCCACTGCTCTGAGTGTGTGTGTGTGTGTGTGTGTGTGTGTGTGTGTGCTCACTGTTTACATGTGTGTGCTGATTTTGTATGGGTTAATTTCAGAAGTCAAAGTTTCCTCTACAAAATTAATACAGCATAAAAAAATAATAATATAAAAATAATAACAAAATAAATATATATTAGATATGAGGCTGGTTTGAAATGTTTGACTTCTGATAAAAATAATTTAAGGTTTTATGTTTGGAGAAGGAAAACACTGCATTCCAGCCTTGTTTCATCTGTAAAACATGGTGGTGGTGGTATCATTGTTTGGGCCTGTTTTACTGTATTTGGGCCAGGACAGTTTGTTATCACTGATAGAGCAATGAGCTCCAAATAAATACCAGTGCATTCAAAAGAAAAAATGTCAGGACATCTGTTTGTGGACTGAAACTCAAAAAAAGAAAAATAATGACCATAAACACAAGTTGTTCTACCGAAGAATTAAAAAGAATAGATGCAATGATTTGAAATGGCCAAGTCAAAGTCCCGAACTTCGGAAATGTTGTGAGAGCAGTTCATGGGACGAAAGTCAACAACATCCCATTTTGTAAGTAAAATTCCTCCAAGTCGAAGTGAAGTTTAGTTACAGTTATTGAAAGCAAATGTTCACATACTTTTGCCACTCACAGATACAACATGTAATCCTGAATCACTTTACTCAATAAATAAATGAGTAACCATGTATGTAAGCTCATAATGTATGTAGGAATGTGTGTGTGTATTTGTGTATGTAGGTATGTATATTATTTGTTTGTTGATATAAATAAGTTAGAATTGTTTTTGGAACATTGTTATATGAGACATTATGCACTTAATACTGTTTAGTGTAAATGTGAAAAAATGAAACCATTTTTATTTTTTAATGAATAAATTCATCCTGTAGAATAAACATGTAATACAAATAAAACAGAACAAATACTCTGACATATAATTAGTTATCATAACTTATCATACCACAAATTCCAAAAACTCTCCAATGGAAAATGGTCAGCTGCTTGAGTCATACATGGCTTCAGTATTTGAGTATTAATGCAATGATGACTTTTACAATTATTGGATGGTTGTGGTATGTGAAGCAATGCATACGTGCTCCAGTCGGACCTGTGTAAAAATATTTATACATCCATCGATTAGTAATGGCTTAGTACCCTGAATAATTGCATACTGAATTATTATATTATAATAATAATAATTATTATTATATATTTTTCTTTTTTTTTCTTGATGTATAAAGCAGTGTTTTATTCTGGATTGTCACTTTTAGTATAATAACAGCTCTAATATTAGTGCAGTTGCAAACCACAATTTATATCAAAACACCCCCCCCACCACACACACACTTTGTGTGTTAATAATAATTTTTTATTAGTTTCTTAATGTATCTCTTTTACATTCCCTCTCCTATAGCACTATAAATACTACTTCATATTATATGAATATTATTATGTACATAAATTCACATTTCCTTACAGCCATCGATAATACGAAGAATATAAGAAACTGCACTAATATACTAATAGTTACTTAAAATACTAAAAATCAAGCAAATCTACTATTTATACTGTATATTTAATTCATTAACATACCATAATGTATAAGGCAGGTGAATCTAACTCATCAAACACTGGTTTAAACAGGAAACAAATCAAAAATAAATAAATAAATATTTGCACTATATATGCTCTTATACCAACACTATAACGCTCCAAATGCTACTGTAAGAGCTCCGTACTCCATATATACTGCTATACATAACACTATACTAACATTACACACACACACACACACACACACACACACACACACACACACACACACACAGTCTTGTTTCCATAACTTGTGGGGAC
>JAQMYF010040601.1:0-10610 GCA_030014195.1 Neosilurus mollespiculum | reverse complement strand
TTTGCCCTTTAAAAAAAAAAAAAAAAAAAAAAAAAAAGCTTCTGTCAGTTTTGTTCACTAGGTAATCATGTTCCCTTTCTCCCATTCTTCTACCCCATAGAAGTAAAGATAGAAGGAAAGAGAGAAGGAGTGAAAGAGTATGCTGAAGTCATTTTTTTTTCCCTGAGATCAAATCCAATTATTCCAAATAATACAAGATAAAAAGCAGAATATAATAATAGGCCCTAGGGATGCATTGTGGCATAATATAAATGGAACATTAAAAAAAAAGAGAGATATTTTCTGCAATATAAAGCCATGGAAACACTGAAACAGTTCTTTAAAAAAAAAAAAAAAAGGAAGAAAGAAAACCCCTGAGTGACGGGAACAGAGGATTTCAGAAAACGTTTCTTTTTTTTTTTCTTTTTTTTTTTTTAACCATAAAATCTGTTTTGGAATCTGTTTGGATCTATAGTCATTTCTCTTTAAAGCGTATGGCTTGATATCCGATCAAGCGTGAAGCCGTTCTACGTAAAAGTTTTTATTACAGGCGATTTCTTTATGCAACACAGCTTTCACAGTCATCTTGGAATCATCTGCCGGGATCTTCGTCATCCTGGACTTCTGCTCTACGTCTCAGTTATTGAGCAAGTTGACACAGAACGGTCAGCTGGGACCAAACACTATCTCAGCTCCACACCAAAACACAATTTTCTTATTTAGAAATGATTTTATGGGCCGCATGCCGGGGCCGGGATTCATGTCCGGAATCTGACCTTGACTTGATAGAACTCTCAGAATGCTTTGAAACGAGATGTAAAAACACTGAAGCACTTGTTTAAATGTTTTACGAGCAGATTTAGGAAGAACATGAACTAGAGTGTTTCTGCATTCCTGCATTCATGCTAAATTTACCCAAAATGCTTGCAGTATAGATGGAAGGAAATAAATTCAATAAAAAAAAAAGAAATTTGAATGACCTTGAACACATGACTCATTTATTGTAATGAATATTTATTTGGAATATGTACTAATTTGCATAAAAATTGCCAAACATTACCAAACTATATATATATATATATATAATATATATATATATATATATATACACTAAAAATTATCAAATTAAATATTTGGAGGAAAATATATATATATATACTAAAAATTATCAAATTAAATATTTGGAGGAAAATATATATATTTATTACAAATATTTATTTTTGTAAATATTCTATATGTAACAGCAATTCTATATAAAACATACTGTTAAACAATCATTTTAAATAAAGTTAACTTTATTTTAGTTTTCATTTTTTTATTATCTTTAAACAAACATTCCCCTTAGTCATTTTGCTGCATTGATTTCTCTGTAGGGCGGCATGACATTGTACTGTAGGTTCGCCTCACACCAAGTACGTCCTGGGTTTGAGTCCCAGGCTTGGTGAGGGTGTTTTGGGTAAAATTTGCATCTTCTCCCTACATTTGCATGGGATTCATCTCGGTAAATCGTTTTTCTCCTACGGTGCAAAGAAATGCACATTAGGCTAATTTGCTGTTCCAAATTGCCCCTAGGTGTGAGTGTGAATGGTTTGTGCGTGTGTGTGTGTGTGTGTGTGTGTGTGTGTGTGTGTGTGTTGGCCCTGCAATGGTCTAGCGAGCTGTTCAGGGTGTTTTGTTTTCCTTGATAAATTTGGACACTTTAGAACATAAATTTCCATATAGGCTAAATAAATAAATGAATGAATGAATGAATGAATGAACGAACATACAAACAAACAAATAAATAAATAAATAAATAAATAAATGCGCAAACAAACAAACAAACAAATAAATAAATAAGGCGGCTGAAATTAATTAAAAAGCAGAGCAGCCAGAGATGACGAAACAGCACGGTTGTTCTATCCAGTGAGATCAGGGGTCTGTAGTGGAACCCACTGAGTTGTTGAAAGCTGAGAAAGCTGGACATGCACCCTGCAGATTCGTGCTTTTAAGTCTTATGGCTTTTTTTTTTCACATGAACAGATTTTATCTGTGGAAGGAAATGAATAAGCAGTAGTTGGGCTTGTTAAAACGTCAGGAAACGAGGCC
Organism: Neosilurus mollespiculum; assembly: GCA_030014195.1. Lineage (NCBI taxonomy): Eukaryota > Metazoa > Chordata > Actinopteri > Siluriformes > Plotosidae > Neosilurus > Neosilurus mollespiculum. Next base: position 8,543 of record JAQMYF010040601.1, on the reverse strand, counting down.
ATCTTCATCCAAAGACGTTTTACTACGAACAGGTTTCCACTTGAGTATGATGCCCTGAAGGTTATCCTGCTGTACGATGAATGTCATGTTCAGATTGTTCCTGTTTTTGTTGTTGTTGTTGTTGTTGTTGTTGAACCTTTCCTTTTATCTGCTCGACTGGATGCTCTACGTGGTTGACTCTCAACTCAAGTAATAATGATACTAAAATATCCTAAAAATTTCATTAACAGCAGCAGAAGTCAAATGGAATGGTCTTTCAGGGTTTTCTTTTATGTTGTTAATCTCCTGTATAACCCGATGCTATGCTGAACACATTCCAATAAAATATAATGCTGACGAAGAATAAGAATAAGTGTCTAACTCCAAACACCAACCTTAAGATTTGCAGGCCATATAAGGAAAATTTGACTCAGAAATCCCAAACAGTTCTCAGTGCACAAATTCAAACACAAGCTTCGTGTCATAATCCCCTACAATCAGATTAACGTCCTATTTCCCAAGCCTTAAATCAACTTCTCTCGCTCTTGAATGAGCTTAGGTGCTTTTGTAACAGCCTAATCCTCGAGAGAATTAAAGATTCGAGGGGAGAAAAATAAAGAACAATCAGAATCAATGCCTTTCCGTTCACGTGGTAACGTAAACGTCTGTGCAAAAAGTATACAACCATCACATCCAAACGCATTCGGGTAATTCTCATAGAAATGCATATTTTATGTCCCACTCTGTAAATTGACAAAACATGACCTAATAATGAAAGCACCAGCATAAAATCACTCATTTTCGCTCAAAATCGTCACTGGTAGCAGGCTGTATTCAGTGAATAAATCTTCAAACTTTCCCACGTTTTCACTCTGTCATCCACTGAGAGTCCTTATAACAATGTACGCTTACAGGTACAGTGATTTTTAAGCAAGAAATTCACTTACGGTCTGACAGGCTCAATCGTCCATGCTGGATTTCGCGCTCTGACGTTCTACACTGCCCTCTAGTGCCAATTGCAAAATTGTGAAATTAAAAACCTGAATTAGATTTGGACCGCGAATATACTTGTGTGACAGAGTTGACATAGTTCTTGGGGACATAACTTCATATGCTCGAAATGCCAAAATGTATTAATTTTCTGTCTGTACATATACAGCTTAAATTGTCAACACATGAAAGTACTTTTATATCAGAACAGACCTGGGCAAAAAATTTTTTTTAAAACAATTGGGTATATAAAGAGTGGGACATAAAATATGCATCTCTATGAGAATGGCCCATTCATCAAACCCGTCAACCTTTCCTTTGGTTCTGTTTGACTGAGGTTGTGAGTTTGTTAAACAGAATCCTGGCCACACCCATGCACGGATTTCCACCAAACTTGGTGGAACCACTACCCTACCAGAGTCCCAGAGGTTTGTTGAGTTTGGATTGTCTAGGTCAAAGGTCAAGGTCAGAGCAAGGTCACAAAGTTTTGGAGGTAGATCAGAGAAACTTCGAAATGAATGCTGATAGATATGCTGTTACTATGGAACACTAACAGGAAACCATATATGGACTCTCAATTTAGACAGTTACCTTTGACCCTATGTTACCTTTAAAGGTCAAACCCCAGATATTGCATAAATGCTCCAAACGAGAGAAACTGATTTAATTTACTCATGTCCACATACTATAGAACATATTATAAAACAAGTACATGGCCAATTAAAACATGAACTCATAATCTTTTTATTATATTATTCATGCTGCGTGATGGAGGTACCTTGCTTGCACTGTATGAGGTCTTCTCTAGTTGGCTGCTTCTCATTCTTTATATTTTTATTTTGGAGAAAATAGATATTTTGTGGCTGCTAGTAAAAAAAAGTGTAGTATCGTTTATCTTTTAAGTTTTATCTTACTTGGGAGGCTGGAGCCTATTTCAGCCGACACTGGGCAAAGGCAGGGTACATGCTGAACAGCTCACCAGACCATCACAGGGCCAACACACACACACACACACACACACACACAACCATTCACACTCACAATCATACCTGGGGACAATTCGGAACAGGCAGTTAGCCTAATGTGCATGTCTTTGTACTGTTGGAGGAAACCAGAGTACCCAAAGGAAACCCATGTATGCACAGGGATAACATGCAAACTCCATACAGAAACACCCTTGCCAAACCCAGGACCTTCTTGTTGTGAGGCAGACATTCTACACCCTGTGTATTTTTAATTTTTTTTCAGTCTAAATTTCTTTCCTCTACAGTTCAGTCCATTTTTCCTTAAATATCCTGAAATGTGATTTGATGGACAACTGACAGCGGTGCCGTGGAAGTTAACCTTCGCTTCGTCACGACTTAAAAAGAGAGCGATGCGGCGACACTTTAGTACTTTCTACAGTCCAACTCTATCATCCCTCTATCTGCTCAAAAAGCTTCAAGCTTCAACTTTCATCCTGGCATCCTTAGTTTGTAAAAGGTGTTAAGCATGGACGTCAACGATTGTCTTCGGAGATGATTTTAAAATAAAAAAATGTAAATATTATAAATATTAGCCTAAGGTATTTAATATTAAACATGTTTACCATACTGCCTCACGGACCAATAACCAACACCAGTCGCGCTGTCAGGTTCGTTTTGTTCTGAAGTGCCGATACTGCACCAGAAAGCGTTCCCGGGTTTTAATAGCCGAGATTATTATGATTCATGAACAGGATTTAAAGTGTGTAGTGTTTTATTTGATCTAAATAATAGTGGTTGGGGAGGTTTGACGACTACATGATATGAAGGATGTAGTGCAGACCAGGCGTATATTTCAAGGAAAATAATGCTATTATTACCGAAAATCAGGAACAGTCATAGTCATATGGACGGTCCAAAAAAAAAAAAAATTAATACACATTGTCTGTCAGTGATGTTCTGTTAAAAGAAAAGTTCCAGACATGAAAAGCAATTGAGGAGAGTACATCCAGTAAAAAATGCTTTGCCAAAAACCACAATTTATAGATAAACATCCAAAGGTCATCCCAAGATCGTGGGCTGGAGTGTAGCTGGTTTGAATTTAACCAAATAGGTTTCTTTGGTACTTGTGGTCAATGTGATGTGGATGAAAGACAGGGGATTGGAGGGAAATCGCTGATCTCTGCTGGCTATTAAAAGTAATGTAGTAATGATATACCACAGGAATTAAAAAGCAGTGGAGAGTGATTGAGGACACCTCTTGGGCCACTCAACTTGGGAAATTTACACCCATAGTATCTTTTGATAGATCTTTTGTATCTATAAAGACGAACACAAACATTCATTTATTCATTCATTTGATGAGTCACTAAATCCTATTAGGGTCACATGGAGGCTGGAGCCTACCTCTGCCGACTCTGGGTGAAGGCGAGGTACACCCTGAACAGCTTGACAGTCTATTGCAGGGTCAACACACATACAACCATTTACACCCATTCTCACACATAGGGGCAGTTTGGAACAACCAGTTAGCCTAATGTGCATGTCTTTGGACTGTTGGAGGAAACCAGAGTACCCGGAGGAAACTCATGCAAACACGGAGAGAAAAGGAAAACACCACAAAGAAATGAGGTGAAATGGGGTAGAACCAAGGACCTTTTTGCTGCGAGGTGGACACTGCGCCACCCTTCTCTTTCTTGCCCAATGAAATTAAGGTCAATGAGTGACTCAGAAAACGCTCCTATAGCACCAATCACAGGGTAAAAGTAGCAGCTGAAAGCCATTGTTATTTACATGTACACATGCACACACAAATATGTTGTTGTTCCGCCTTTAGCCTTGCTTACAGCACGTGACTGTCACAACAGACTTAAGCAACACAACATTTATTTCCGTCCAGTGTCGGGTTCATTTCTCACCGACGTCTTGAATCAATGAGGGAAAAACTGAACCACTCCATAAAGTCTTCTTTAGCACATCCCCAAAATTTTCAACAGGGTTAAGGTCAGGACTCTGGGGTGCCAATACATATGTGAAAATGATTCCCAGAACCACTCTTTCGTTATTTGAGTCGCCATTTTTTATCCGTGCCATCAGGGTAGAAAAAGTCCATTGATGTGATAACCTGCTCATTCAGTACATTCAGATCATCAGCTGACTTCATTTTATCGCCACATTAATGTTGCTGAGCCTCAACCGGACCAACTGGAGCAACAATGCCATGGAGATTACGTGCTGTGATCAAGGATAAATGCTCTCTGTGAAATAATTCAAGTGTGCAGCTTTTTCTTTGGCGGGGGAGTGTAGGTCTAGACTTTACAACATGGAAAGGTCCAGAAGAGGGACTTGTCCACCCTTGGAATCGACGCGCGGAAAAGTTAATAAATTAGCACCTATAGCAGTTATAAAACACAGAATGGAAAGAAACCACTCTTAATTTCATATTTACTGCTGTTGACAATCAATCCTCAGCTGACAGTTGAGTATTATAATAATCTATTTGTGCCTGGCGGAGGTACTTTGCACTCTATGAGCGCCCGTCTATTTTCGGCAACTTCTATCTCTGCTGCAAAAAACATTTTCAGACCTTTGTAATGGACATCGTATGTATCGCCCTAGCACTGTTTGGTCTGTAGAGTTTTAATTTTCCATTGGTTATTAAGTTTGTCAAGGAAGTGGTGCTTTTTGGCTTTTGTGTTATCAAAAAAAAAAAAAAACGGTTACACGTTCAGGAAATAGCTGTGAGATCTGAAAGCAACAGACTGGAAATCATTATTGTTGGTGTCCTGGAACAAAAAAGAACAGCTCCCAATTTTACTGATTTGACTCACAGCTGTTTTGGCTCAGGAAACAAACAAAGACAGTGCACGATGCTGCGTTTAGTCAAGTATGTGCCACAGAAGAAGGACCTGGGTTCAAGTCCCAGGCTTGGCGAGGGCATTTCTGTGTTTGCATGGGTTTTCTCCAGGTACTTCAGTTTCCTCCAACAGTCCAAAGACATGCACATTAGACTTACTGGATGTATGAAATTGCCCCAGGTGTGAGTGTGAGTGTGAAAGCTTGTGTGTGTTTTGGCCCTGCGATGGACTGGTGAGCTGTTCAGCATGTACCCTGCCTTCCACCAGAGTCAGCTGAGATAGGCTCCAGCCTCCCCGTGACCCTAGCAGGAGTAAGCGGTCGCGGGGGTCACGGGGAGGCTGGAGCCTATCTCAGCTGACACTGGAATGCGAGGGCGGTGTGCACCCTGAACAACTCACCAGTCCATCACTGGGCCAGCACACAATCACACCTCGGGTCAGTTTGGAACAGTTAATTAGCCTAATGTGCATGTATTTGGACTTTTGGAGGAAACTGGAGGACCTGGAGGAAACCCACAGAAGCACGGAAAGAACATACAAACACTGTACAACCGGCTCCCAAACCTCGTAACTCTCCATTCAGTCCCTATTGGGTGCTTTTTTTTACTCTAATTATTAATATTATTTTATTCTGATGAAGCTCTTTACGTGGAGAAATTTCATTCCAGTTGAGCTTGAATCCCAGCAACGGATTATTAGGCTCCATGTTAAAGTAGCTTGTGTTTAGACTGTACGGAATGTTAATGAGCTAAAAAAAAAAAAAACATGAACTGATAAAAATATCCAAAATATGAATATAAGGGAGTTCCAAATCTCCCCTTGGTGTGAGTGGGAGTGTAAATGGTTGTATGAGTGTTGGCCCTGCGATGGCCTGGCGAACTGTCCAGGGTGTACCCTGCCCTCGCCCAGAGTCGTTGAGATGGGCGCTGGCCTTCCCAAGAAACTAAGTAGGATTAAGCAGCTTAGGAAATGAATGAATGAATGAATAAATAAATAAATAAATAATAAGTCACAGGTACACTTTGGTTATTTATTGGATGCCAGGCTTGAATGTGCTTGCAGGATTGAACCCAGCGTGTTGTACCTTTAATAAAAAAGGTTAGCACCAAATAATTAACGACGGTTAGAATGGAATCAGTCCCAGCACACAGACATCAGTCCAGGACCAGCCTCAGGAACAATTATACAGAGGCATAAATATTCACGTCAAACCTGTTCTGAATTTAGCGTAGAAACTGAACCAAACATATTTAGAAAGAAATAATCTGGAGTTCAAGAACAAATAATGAAAGTTTCTGTCTCACATCATTTCACCATCGGATCCTGCTGTGGTTTTATCTGTATTACGGGTAAAAAAAATGCTGGTCTAATAAACTTTTACAAATATATGAACAACAACAACAACAACAACAACAACAACAATAATATTAATAATAACTAGAAGCACTCAGAGAGTGCAAACCTCCTCCAAGGAAGGACACTCTCTCTCTCCTGTTTTCCGTCGACCAAAAAAACAACTTTGGTGCTTCATCTATAGCAGTAACACAACCTTCTGCATGGTATTTATTATGAAATGATTAATGACAGCTACGAATTATTTTATAGGACCTGTTTATTGGCGGAGGTGAACCGAAAACTAATCATTTATTCCTGGACCCATTCTACACCTTCCATGAAACTTTCAGAAAGATCCATTTATAACTTCTTTCACAAAGTTGTTCACAAAAAGACAAAAGCCAGCAACAACAGCAGCAACAAGAACAACAACACAACAACAATAATAATAATAATAAAATAATAATAAAACAAGTGTAGTAATATAATGTTATACAAAGAACTTGACCAAAAAAATGTACCAAAAAAAAGTATAAGGAATAAAAGTTTCAAAGGAGGGATAATAATGAATTTAACAAAAAACACAAATTAAAATAAAATCAAATTACAATAAAATTTACAGTTAAAAGAAATCAAAAGTGTAAAACTTATTTAAAATGCTTCAATATTCTTAAAATAGCTGTTTTAAAACAAAGGAGTAAAATAAAAACAAAGGGGAAAAAATAATAAGTTGCGACTCTGAGAAAGTAGAGAATCTCCACATAGAATAGCTGTGTCTGCCAAGTGTCTCCAGAAAACGCTGGAAACGGTCACCATGAGGCATGAGAAGTTTAACTCGAGGTCATGTCTGGATTTGGAGGTGTTGCATTGATGTATTTGGCTCCAGATCTCAAATGAAAAAACATTTATATGTAATATTAAGGAAACCTTGAGGCTGAAAGATATTATAATGTTGAAATATGTTCTGATGTGTTTGGTGATTGTGGTTTGAATTTGTTAGTTGGGGCTGTGTCCAGATGGGGCAGCGGTTAAGGCTCTGGGTTACTAATCAAAGGGTTGGTAGTTCAGTACCACCAAGCTGCCTCTGTTGGGTCCTTAGGCAAAGCCTTAACTCTCAACAGCTCAGTCATATATGTATATAATGTATCACTCTTGATAAGGGCATCTGCCAATAAATGATAGACATCACAGAAGGAGAGTCAGGTGATTGGTCAGTTAGGTGATTGGTCCTAACTTGCTTTCCCATGCATATATTTTGGCTTTCTTTTTATGATAGATGTATGCATGTACTGACACCAGCAAACCAGATTAAACTAGAAAATAAGCCATGGAGCAGTGCACGAGCCTGTGTCATGTAGGCTATATGTACCTGTTTGGGCGTCAAAATGTGTATTGGCCAGTGCAGCAGTAACTGAATGTTTGTGAATGCTTGTGAATAATCCTTTAATAAATGAGTAGACTCCTCCACCAAGTTTGAAGAAAATATGTACAGTAGTTTTTGCATAATCTTGCTAACAGGCAAAATACTTTAATAATCCTTCAGAGACCCCCGGGATCCGGATCTGCTCCACAGTGTAATTGGTTGTTTCCAGGCCCATACTCCACCCCTCCACCAACTTCATTAAAATCAGTTCAGTAGTTTTTGTGTAATCCTGCTAACAGATAAACAGACAGACGCCGGTGACATAACGTCCCCCACCAAGCGTCGAAGATAATTAGAGGGGCGCTCATAGAGTGTGGAACACCTCCACCCCGCAGCATGCAAGCAAGCAGGCGCTCTGTGGGAACTGATTTTATTACCCATGTGCTTGTTTTACGATATTTTCTATAACACACAGACATGACAAAATTAGTTTAAAAAATAAAATTTTTTGCATGGGTGTTCTCTGGGTACTCTGGTTTCGTCCTACAATCCAAGACATGCACATTAGACTAATTAGGATTTCCCCCTAGGGAAATTGCCCCTAGGTATGAATGGGAGTGTTGATATTTGTTTATCCTTGAAAATAGGTTTACAGGGGGCAGTGAAAACATACCTTGCATAATAATGATATAAACCTATAGTAATTACATGTTAATATAAAATATAAAATAACTGATTAATCACATTTCATGGTACCCTTAGAACCGATGCTATTCTTGCTCCAAGCCTTTGTGAAATAAAGGAGGCAGATGAGAACACACTGCTTTGCCCAGTGAATGGAATACTTATGTTCAATGGTCAAACCGTAAATGACTCCTAGCTCCCCATACGAGTGACTACATAAAATATAAAGTAATGGCTGCTGTAAACTATCTACTGCACTACTGTAATATATTTATTTAGACTCTTTCTCTCTCTTTCTTTCTCTCTCTCTCTCTCTCTCTCTCTCTCTCTCTCTCTCTCTCACACACACACACACACACACACACACACACA